>CAUHTR010001765.1:0-67536 GCA_959609185.1 Schmidtea polychroa | reverse complement strand
ATTTTAAAAAAATATATTTTGTAACAATATCTTTTCAAATATTGAGCACAAAGCGAGTGCCCCTAACTCTTTGGCGCCCTCGGCAAATGCCACTTTCGCATAAAGAGCCGGCCCTGTGTGTTTCCCATACAATAGTTGATTAATTTATTAAACATTTGCTGGCATTTAATGATTATAGGCTATACAACAATTAATTTACAACTATTATTAACAAAATTAACAATTTCTTCCTTCTTGTAATCAATGAATTCCTTAACATATGTTTTGTGTATTTATTCCTGCACTTTTTAATTAACATTGGGCTTGTATGCAGGGGCGGCTCAAGAAATTTTGTCCAAGCCTAGCGTCCTAGGCGAATTTTTATGAAGCGCCTACCTTAAAGAATGCCAACTGAAACATTATGTTTTAATAATTTAAATTTCTTAATTCAACGAGTAGTTATTTCATAATAAATTTTTTATTGGGTGAAATAAAAAATTTGTCCATTTCAAAATATAATATATATATGCAGTTTCAAAATACATAAATAATAGTACAAAATAATATAGGAGTGACAATTGTGAAAGAGAAAAATTAAAGATATCATAATAATTTTCATTAAAAATCCACTTTTCTTGCCTTCATTTTTGCAAAAAAAAATTAGCGCTACCGATTCTCACAACGTTTTCTCGCAAGTAAAATTTAGTATTTACTAAACCGCTAAGCTTATCTGTTTAATAATGTAAAAATATTAGATAGATGCAATTTGTTAGTAAATAATTTTTTTTATATATTCGAGAAATAATTTAGAAAAATATTTTTGCTCCCTAGGCGGCCGCTTAATTCGCCTATATGGTAGAGCCGTCCCTGCTTGTATGTCCTTTTTAAAATATTAATTTAAAATTATTTTATTAATAAATCCTTTTTTACTTAACTCAACTCTCTATAATTTTTGCACTGATAACAAGTCTTTTCCTTTTTGTTGTGTGAACTCCAGTCCAACAGAAAACTGAAAACTTTTTTGGTCGAATAGAGGAGGTTACCTTTAGTTGATAACCCCCTATAAAAAACTTTTAATTTTTTTTAATCGATGAATTCCTTCAAATATGTTTTGTTTATTTTTTCCTTTTTTGTTGAGCCTTAACTATTATTATATTGTAGTAATTGTCACTTATTGTTTATTATTTAGTTGTATATTAGATTTATTTAAATATCATTATTTGTTTTAACCTCAACAGTATAGATGCAACAAGTTTTAACTTTAAATTTATTATTTCAGTTTAAACTTCTTTTTGAAATTTGTTTTTAATTTTCCTAAATTTAATTATAATAAATGAACATAGTTTTTAGCATCCAACTTTGAATCAAACAAAAAAAAGGCATTCAGCGTTTTCATCTGTTACAATATTTGCATGAAATGAAAATAACCTTGCTCCCAATAATGGAAAACCATCATTTTTAGAACTTTTCACTAAATTCTACTTATTAAAATTACTTTCAGAATTTATTTACTTATGTTTCTATTAAAAATTGCCATTAGATTTAATATTGCTATTTCTAAAAATATATAATCAAAATCAAAACAACAATGAAAGTATATACCTTGATGATTGTGAAAAAATTTCAATTTATATATAAATTTCGATAATCAATTTCTAAAACCATTTCTCATTCTAGGAATTGATTACTAATGACATTGAAAAAATGATTTAAATGAATCATTATAACAATGATACATTATAAAAAATATATATTTTAATGTATTAAAAATTTAATTTTTGAAATATTTTAAGATTTCAAATTTCTATTAGTGCATTTATGTAAAAATAGATTGAAATTTATCAATTTATTATTCTATATAATTCTACAAACTTTTACAGATCACATTAATTATTTATGCAGATTTTAAAATATATTTTAAAAATCAATCTTAATTCTAAATCACAATTATTTTCTAAAAGCAATAATTTATATGAATCGCAGAGTGTGTAATGATTAAAAAGATTTAAATTCTAAATACAATCGATGAAAAATTTATTATTTAAATAATAAATTGATCAAATTACTAAGGTCTCAAATTGATAATTGAGGTCCCAACTTGAACTGTTGTCTTATATAAATAAAAAGAAATACCGTTTTGTTTAAACGTTTATTTATAATAAAAATTTACCGATTGCAAAATATGACATCTTCGGACTTTCTTTTTCGGATTGTTGGGTTGGGACACCCTAAACAACGTAAGTGACAAAATTAGTGGCAAAATTAGTATAGATAATAAATAAAATAATTTTAGGAATTTATAATTATTAAAAATAGAATTTGCAAAACGGAAATTTAAAAATAGTAATTGATATTTACCTCTAATAAATAAAATATAAATACAGCTATTTTAAATAAGATTGGTAATTAAAAATATTTAATTACCAAAAATAATAAGAAATAATAATAAGAAATAATAAAAAAATTTTAGAACTAAAAAAATATAAACGGTCATTAGTCAAGTTTGATATAAATATGTTCCATTTCGTGGTCAAACTTCTAATGTGCTACTACTACATATATATATATATATATATATATATATATATCTATATATATATATATATATATATATATATATATATATATATATATATATATATATATATATATATATATATATATATATATATATATATATATATATATATATATATATATATATATAGATATATATATATATATATATATATATATATATATATATATATATATATATATAGCAATTGAATCAGAAATTAGGTTCATGACAATCGATAATCGATCAGAAATAATAATGACAGAGAGCTTCTCAAGATAATTCTTCAATTTCAAAAGGGTATTAACGATAATGTTAACTTACCTTTATTTTGGGTTTCAATTTATATAATCTCGCCCGTACATAAGTATCAGTGATTTATTTTTGATTTACCTGCAAATTCAAGAGTATCAAATTAAGAGACGTTAAAACAAACTGGTTCTAAGCGATCGCTCAAAATTCGCGCTAAAAATTAAATGAAAGAAAATCAGAAATCATTTAAAATACATAAAATGTAACATAAAATTTATTATTAATATTAAAACCAAACCAAATCTCAATTGACATATCTTTTTTAATGTCTAATTAATGATTATCAATTGCACTTTGGTGTATAGAAACTTTTATTCATTGGAATTAGGTGTAATTAACCAGTGCCCTTATTTTCAATTAGCTTACAAAAATATGTTCACTAGGAATAGCAGATTCTGGAGTCGATTCCGACTTTTCCTCTAACAATTTTTAATATAACTAATTGAAAGTTGAAAATCCTTAGTTAACTAAATCTGTTATAAGGAATATAATTATTATTAAAAATATTTTTAAAAAATTTTAAATTTGGTGGGGTTTAATAAAATTGACACAGACATATATTTATGAACAAAGCTGTAGGAATATAAAACTAATTCGTACAATATATTTATTGAAAGCGATACCAAATTGATCGATCATAGAAATATTTGCTCCAGCAGTCAAGGCTTCCATGAAAGCTTTGTTATCTGATCTGGCGATTGTACCAAGATTGTTATGAGTTCAGCTTTGGTCATACCGACTCCAGTATTGTACAATGTCAAATTATTAGAATCTTTATCTGCATAACTTTATTCATTAGCTCCTTTTGGCTACAAAAGCTATTAAAATATTAAGTTTAACACAAGACCGCTAAAATTAATTATCAATTCAAATAGATTATTATTTTTTGGTGGAAGCAGAAAATAGTGAGTGGTAAATGATGAGGCAAATATGAATATGATAATACACCAACTGGCAATTGATAATCATGTAATGGACATTGATTAAGGTTTTTATAATATAAATATTAACTTACCTATAAATAATGTATGTGTGTCATATTTAAAACTGACATTGAATTAGCTTTGTGACATTAAATAGGCTTTTACATTATAGAAAGATAGAAACAATCGCGGTGGGAAGAAAAATAAATAAATACACACAAACATGGTTCACAAAATTTCTATAATAAAAAATACACACAATAGCACATTGATTAAGCTTCTGGATATTTAAAAAGCTTAAAATTTTCAATTTAAAATCCAAGAATATGTATGATGCTTTTTCGGAATTAATTATTTCCAGCTCAAAAAATTCATAAAATTGTGTAAGTTTCTCTCATTAAACTTTAGTTAATTTATAAAACATTTCTGTAGAATAACCATAGATGATAAAAAAAAGATTACTTACGCAATGGAAAACGGTAATGAATTTTACTAAAAAGGCCATATTCTTGGAATCAAAAAGAAAACGGTGATGTGATAAAATAAAATATAGAAAGACTGAAATTTAATAAATAAATTAAATAAAAAAATAGTTACTTTTTTAATCAAATATTTATCATAAAATCTAAAAGATAATTTTAAAAAGTTATATTAAAATAAAGAAAATCAGAATAAATCATTTAAATACATAAAATTTAATATTAATATTAAAACTAAACCAAAGCTCAATTGTCATATCTTATTTAATATCTTATTAATGATTATCAATTTCGCTTTGGTGTATAAAATAGATTAAGTGTTCCTGTTCAAAGTTATTTAGAAAATACTTTTAAAAAAATTATTAGAAAAATTATTTAATTTGAAAAACCAGATAAATTTAATTAAGACCGAAATCTCTGAGCTTTATTAATGAAATGTCAGTCTGTCTAGGGGAAATAGGAACACTCAAATTGGTAAAGATTTTCCAGCTGTTCGTGGGTAAGTAATTTAATTTATTTTCAATTGACGAAGAGGAACCATATAAAAAGAACTCAAAACTTAATCAATGGTCATAATGGTCGAAGACAAAGAGTGAGCGAAAAATAAATGTGGAAAAATGTTGTACATAAATAAGTTATAGGAATTGCTATTAAGTTTAATCAGATTCATTTTTCTTCCAGAGAGTAGGAAGAAGTAAACCACCGTTCTTAGAGCGTCACAATTGACTGATAAAAGGGCGTAAAACAGAGAGGTGTTTTAAGAGGGAATGATATTTCTAATTACTTCAAAAAATTTAAATCTGTTATAAGAATTAAAATCAACTATGGGGCAAAACACTTGATAAGCTTATCCATTGCTTCAATTGAATATGATTTGGCCAGATCTCCTAGTTGCTACAGTATCATAAATGAGTTTGCGTTATCTAAAGGACACAGCAGGTACTAACCTAAGTAAAACCGTACCAACATATAGAGGTAGTAGAATCAGAAGAATTATAAAACCTTTTAATAATTTTGTACTGGTTAGTATAAATGTAAGAAATCAGAAATAAATATTAAAATGTATTTCCATAACAAAATTGGAAAAGCTTAATTCATGCTCGGTAAAGGCAGGCCCGCCGAGAGAAGGGGAGCAGAGGGTGCAAATGCCCACAGGCCCGGTTCGATTTGTTATGTATTTAAATATAATATTACTGATACCTAAGTTGACTTAACTGCAATCAGTCTAAAGTTCAAGCTTCTGAATTCCATTAGAACAAATTGAACGAACATCAAAGAGTAGTTACATCAACATCGGTATCAATATTCAAAATAAACTAAATAAAGTTTTGAGTTTTTTTAATGCTGGAATTAAAAACTGTTATATTTACTAACCATGATTACTGAAATTGAAACCATGCGTATCATTTGTGTACTATAGAACATGCCAACGGGCCACAGGCAACTAGGTCAAATAAAACTTCATCTGCTATTTTATGTGTTGTACGATAAACAATTCTTTATGGGTCCATTAAATGCTCTGCCTAGGGGCCCAGAATTACTGTCGGTGGGCCTGGGTACACTGCTCTTTACAGAGAAAAGTGATAATACTAAAAAATGTTGGTGACAATCTCAACACAAAATCTAACTTTAATAATACTACAATAAACAAATATATGTTTAAATAAAAAAGATGAGCAATTAAAGTTATCGGTAAAATGCTTTGTGTATGCTTAAACTAAATATTATTTGATTAGTTCTCTTTGCGGATGGATAGATAGAAAATTACTGCTATTGTACCACTTACGGGAAAAGTTTTGCATATAAAGAAACGTTAGTGTGAAACAACGAAACGTTATAGTGGAGTATGAGTATAACGGTGGATCAACGTTGCAGCGAAACAGCGTTGCTTGGAGCAACGTTAACCAGGGTATGACTGAGTATGTAATTTTGAAAAGTAACTACGTTATCATTATTTTTTATATCATTATTTTTTATTTTAAAATTATTTTCAGATTAGGAGGCTGACTCTAACAGATTAAACAAAATTAATTAGTTGATACCTGATTTTTATGATTTTGATTAAGTAAAGAAGCTCTACTTAACTAAATTTTGCAAATTTTGTCATTTACTGTATGCCACCTGTAGTGGTGCTAGGCACTTTATTCTTTCGTAAATGTAATGTAAAAGATAATAAAACTTATAAAAATCTTGTCTTTTTTCTCAGTTTTATTATGCTCGAATATTTATCCTACGATTTTAATTCGAAATAATAAAAAAAACATATATATGATAAAATATTACCTGATAGAAATGGTCCTTCTTTTGGCGTTCAATGGGTTTCCTAACTTTACTCAGCTGAGGCTATCATCCTCAATCACGTTATTTCTAGGGAGTCGTCTATGTATCCCAAAGGTAAAGCCTGAAACACCTAACACAACTATTTTAAGCAACCATCTGCATCGCGGCGTGGGTGAGACGCCTTGTTACTGTATGCAGTGGCGTTATACATGGGCAAAGATGAGATGGCTTAATCCGACAGCTCGACCCATATATACCTCAACTATCAGGACTGGCGATAGAAGGTCTTACGTCTAAACTAAACTAGTAGATATTTGAATCTGCGATGGACTATACTAGGTCTACTGATCCGAGAAGAGAAATTTATTGTTCGCAACAATCAAAGCTTATAACGCATAAACTTAACTAAATTATTACTCCACGATATCCTTACTAATGGCTAGACAGAAATAAAGACATACAACAACCCCACGCTGAACTCAAAATGATTTCTATACGGAAACATTTTTAGAGAAAACTGTTACTTTACTTGAGCACTAGATCGATACAATAGCAAAAAAGAAAACATTTTCACTACAAATATTCATTCTACTACTACAGTTATCTACAGGTCTAATGGAACAAATACAAGGATTTACAATTTAACTTCCAATCTGAATTTGGGCGCATCCAAATCCGTGTATAAATAGTAGTACAGTTCCTCAGGCAGCGCAGCTGCGGTCATTGAAGGTTTAGGAGCAACTACCGAAGCTGTTTAATGTTTTATGAATTATGTTTTACTTTTTTAAATAACTGTTTTGCTTAATTAGTCGGTTATTTGGTGTATTTTGATAATTTTTAATAAACTTCTTGTTTTATTTTTGCTGTTTTTGCGATCTCCAACAGTTATACCTTAATTATTCTTAATTACTAATTAAATTTCCGATTTAGTAATTAATGACCGTTTGGAAAACACTTTAATTGATTTATTTACTGTGCCACGCAAGGAGGTTCAACTCTAATAAATCATCTATCGGACCTTCTAGTCAGGAAATGATGATGAGAAATTTTGGAAAAAATTCACTTGTCCGGTAGTTCTAAACTAGTCGACTGTTCAGCAACCTAATGGTAGAGGTAAGTATTCAACACTGTGGCGATGGAGAATGTTAATCATTTGGTGTTTTCTGTAAAGATTAACTAATACTTTGGAAGCGCAAAGAATTAATACATTCGGAACGACATCATGTTTAACGATAATATTTGGTCATCAAGTACGAGAATTTAATAATTTTTTTCCCTATAAATTTGTTTTATTTTGTCGTAGCGGGATTTAATAGAACTTTTGAGTAATATTTTCAAACAGATTCTAAGTAACCGAGGCTTTTTTGCTAGACGTGAATATATGTAAAGGGCAACTTTGACGCATGATTCATTAAATTTTAAATAAAATTGCACGAATGTTAAAAAAATTTACTTTTTAAAATAATGGTTTTGAAATTGATTTTAAAAATTCGTTTTCCTTATTTTCATTTAATTAGAATCAACATAACAAAATGAATAGGTTTCAAAGTAAACTCCAAAGTTAAATTTTGAAGTTTTTCTAAATTATTTTAAATCACTGATAAAAAATGAAAGTTTAAAAAAATATTCTTAAAATTTTGAAAATAAAACCCAAAATCACAAAAAATAAATAATCTCTTAACTCGAAATAATAATTTGATAATTGGTTAGAATTAAAAATGAAAAATGTTTCATATTTTAAAATAACGAAAATCACTGTATCAAGTTAGGATCAAAGGTTTGTTTAAATAAGCCATTTGTATTCTGCGATTGAAGAAATAGGTAAATTTTATTTTGAATTTATTACTAACAGGTATGATTTTAAAATCAGATAATTAAAATTTATTATGCTTTTTAATACTATTTACTTTAAAATTAAAAGGAAATAAATGTAAATAAAAAATTTTTTTATGTTATATGTATTTATAAATATTTAATTTTCTGATAAATTAAAATTTCTAGCAAACCGCAATGCCATGACGGATAATGCAAATATAACTGTAATATTTGTCGATAAATCTTTTAAATCGTTTTATGTCGAAGTAAATATAACGACTTTATCAAAAAATTAATAATGTTTTGATAATTAAGCCTAAAAAGTCTGTCCTTGCATTTAGAAAAATTGTAGCTGATTCTATAAGTATAGAAGATGATAGATATTTCGGGTTTTATATTCAAGACGATTTGTAAGCTTGCAATGTTATTTAGTTTACAATTAATTATATTTAGGAGAAATATTTATTGGTTATCAGACGAAAAAAATGTGTTTCATTATGATTTCATGAAATGCAATAACGTTAAAGTTATATTGCACTTTGCTTTCAAGTAATGAATATAACCGAATCAAGATATAATGAATCAAAAATTTTAGATATTTTTATCAATTTGATTATTGGCTTGCCGATTATACAACAAAAACTTTTTGTTATTACCAGTTGAAAAAACAGTTATATGATGTAAGTAATTATTTAAAAATCAATTTAAAATTGTCGTCATTTTTATTATTTAATTTTAATTAAATCAATTACAAAAATACGTAATTAAAATTAAAATAATAAATTTCATAATGTTTTTTTAATGTTAAGTTATTTGAATTGGAATCTAAGAAAATCAATTGATTAATTAAATTTAATTAATTTATTAAGATTTAATTATTTTTTAAATACGGCTTGATTTAAGCGTTTTTCACTTAAAAAAATATTTGAATGTTTTTAAAACTGTTAATTTATTTTTATGAAATTAAATAATAATTAAAAAAAATTTTTATCGAAATTAATTAATTAAATTAAATTAAATTTATTTAGATAAGATTTATTTGAATTAAATGCTTTTTCTAATTTTTAAAGCAATAAAAAAATTATATTTAATTTTTTTAAGTAATTTTCTAAATTAATTAAAAATATTTAATTAAAATTAATTAATTAATAATATTGTTATATATTATTTAAATTTATTATACAAAATAAGAATTGATTTACATATTTCTCCCCTTCGCTACCCATGGATTTACCTATTGTCATTGTCTGGGATTTAGACTTGGAGGGAAGGGGCCGAGTTGATAGGATAAAACTGAGGCATTTAATGATGCAGAATTTGTAGGTGGAGAATCGGGGCCTTAACATTCTAGCAAATGATGCAAATCTTACTATTGAAGACTCTTCCGTTCAACGGAGTCCTTGCTCACTATCTCTCTTTCTGTCTCTGTCTTGCCTGTCTGTCTCTGTCACTCTCTACCTCTCAATCTCTATATCTCTATCTATCTATCTATCTATCTATCTATCTATCTATCTATCTCTCTCTCTCTCTCTCTATCTATCTATCTCTCTCTCTCTATCTATCTCTATCTCTCTATCTATCTCTATCTATCTCTCTATCTATCTCTCTATCTATCTCTCTATCTATCTCTCTATCTATCTCTCTATCTATCTCTCTATCTATCTCTATCTATCTCTACCAATCTCTCTATCTCTCTATCTATCTCTCTCTATCTCTCTATCTCTCTATCTCTCTCTCTATCTATCTATCTATCTATCTCTCTCTCTCTCTCTACCAATCTCTCTATCTCTCTATCTATCTCTCTATCTCTCTATCTCTCTATCTCTCTCTCTATCTATCTATCTATCTATCTCTCTCTCTCTCTCTACCAATCTATCTCTATCTCTCTCTACCAATCTCTCTCTCTCTCTCTCTATCTCTCTCTATCTATCTCTATTTATCTCTCTCTATCTATCTATTTTTATCTCTCTTTATATCTCTCTATTTATCTCTCTCTCTATCTATCTATCTATCTATCTATCTATCTATCTATCTATCTCTATATCTCTCTATCTATTCCACAATTTATCTGATTATCTCAGAGAAAACCCGTCTAATTGTCTTTGTGTCTCTCAATTAAAATCCTTGCCATTAAAATCAAATTAGAATTCATGAATCACTTGAGAATTTCTCAACAGTAAAAATTACAAAAAAACTTATCGTATGTCAGCGTTGTAAAAAAATGTTTAATTAATTCATTAATTTCTAAAATTCACTGATGAAAAATGAATTACTTGGAATAATGAGAAGTTGAATGCTGCAGCACGTTCTTTATTTACCATTTATTCAACCCTCTGCTTGTTATCATTGTCTTTTCCGCGCTCTGATCGATTTGTAAACCTTCGTTAAAATTCGTGATAATTCATAATATATTCGGACATAGCCGAATTTTTGAAAATTATCGATTGGTTTTACCTTTTCTTAATTCCTAGGAGAACCAAGGAACTTTTCGAGGATTTTATTTCAGGATTATCTTAGTTGAATCAAGACGCACCTTTTTTATGAAGGATATCTCGACTAAATATGTCACGTTCTCAAGATAGCCCAAAAATATTGATTGATTACACCTTTTTAGTTCCTAAGGGAACCAAGAAAATTTTCGAGAATTTTATTAAAGAATCCTCTCAGTTGAATCAAGACGCAACTTTTTTGTTAAGGATGTCTCGACTAAATATTCCTGGTTCCCAATGTTCCATAAAATAATCCTTAAAAACGCAAAATTTATATCGAAAAAAAATCTTTTCATTGATTTTTAAATAAAATAATCTGTCGACAAATAACAAATCTTTTTCGTGGAACATGTCTGGGTGAAATCTTCGTTCTTTATTTCACGATAAAACAAAATTGATAAAGACAACTTTGAATGAGTTTGTATTAGATTAATAACCTTCGAGAAGAAAATGTAATAAAGAAAGAGATAAACTCGATAAAACATATATTATCGATGATATCGTTCATTGTATAAAAGATAATAATTTGATATTGCAAATCTGAATGCCATAACGCCAATAATTTCTACATTTTACCTACTATTGGTTCGATATATCCTTTTCACCATTGGAATATAATTTATCTAAAATCAATAATCCCCTCCCCCTTTCTCACTCCCCGTTGCCGCCTCCATAACACACCAATAATCATTGCTCTATACTCAAAATGAAATTCTAAACGTCTACTTAGTCAACGATCAAATCTGTGCTAATTGATTCAATTCATTTTCTTACTCATCGATTATAATGAAATCAGCACAAATACAAAATGGTGCCATTTCATTAATATTATATCAAATTCACTCACTGCCGCTGACTAATTGAGTTGATGTTTTTTTTATTTCGTGTAAAATAATTTGATCGTGCACCAAATTTATTATGAAGTACTTATTCAATTTTTAGTGAAAAATATTTAAAAAAATACACAAAATAGTAAAATGTTTTAAATTTAGAATTGGGAAAATTAATTTAATATTAAATCTATTTTTCATACAATTTCCAATGATTCTCTTTTTATAATTGACTTTCGAATATAAAACGAAACTTTTATACATATATTATTGTTCTCCAAACGATCTGGAGGAGTTGATGATTTTCAATTGAAATCCATTGAATTATTCCCCCCCCCCCCCCGGCTCCTGCGATACTAATAACAAATATTTCACCTTCACCTGATAGTTTTTGACTAGTGCAAAATTTTTCACAAAAAAATTGATATTATGAGAATGTACTATTTAAATAGTTCAAACTATTACTTATTGCTAGACATTTATTTTCCATTTCATTGCCCTAAAAATATTATTTCTTCCACTGTTGAATAATCCAAACTCTTTCGATCATCAGTGTAGATTCTTCCAGCTAAACTAAAAGACGTTCTACAATATTAGATGTAGGTGGTAAAAATTTCAGGTCAATGTAATTCGATAAGGGCGTATTTAGGATGAGTGCTAATATAAGGATTTTTATCGAATTTTAACGTATTTATCTAAGCTATTTGGTATGGCCTGTTTTGAGATCCTGTTTAAATGCACATTACTGAGGTGGCTTCTCAAATTTGTGAACCCAGAACCTTTCTTTTGCTTTATAGGATTTCTGGTGTCTCATTCTGTCCGACTTATTTTCTATAGAATTTTATTATATCGTCTTTGCTAATTGGTGCTACTCTCATTTAAAATTATGGGGCAATTTATAATAATTCTATTATTTTAAAAATATTAAAATTAAAAGATATTATAGAATTAAACCAATATTATAATTTTATAATTTAATAAAATTTTTGTAATATAAATTCAACAAAATTCTCTAATTATTTTTACAGAAGAGTTTTAAATAAATCAAGACTGAATTAGTTAAATCTTTTCAATAACTAATTAATTTCATTTTAAAAAAATGTATAAAATGTCGATATTACTTAATTGAAATCCAATATATTGCAATAAATTTTACATCCAGGGAAGATAACAATAAATTATTGCAATAATTGCAATAAAAATATATTTTTTCCCAGCCCCTGGCTTTTAGGAATTAATTTCCATAAATTTAAAAATCGTCCATTAATCTTCAGATTTTTACTTCTTTAAGAAAACTGGTAAAAATTCCAACTACACAAAGTTTGCAAAACATTCATGTAGATATATTATCTGTTGATACTTCCATGATTTAAGCATTATTATTAATAATAACCCCGACATGTTTAAGGGTATCCACGAGTTGAGGAATGTTTGGTGATTTAAAGGCAATTGTAATTCATAAATTGAATCCGGAAGCTTTAATGAATGAAATGCATTACAGAATTATTCCTAGAACACAAAGTTTTATAGTTAATTAAGTAATTCCATCATTATGGAGTATACTAAGATGTAATTAAATAAATGCTTATTACGTAATCAACATACTTGGTGGTTGAATTCTTTTGTTTGAATATGATACACATTAAAATGCACAATTATATATTGACAAGCAAAATTAGTTCATCTATAACAAATGAATCTAATCATAATTACATTATAAATCTGACTTTTTTGTGTTAAAAATCCAATGTAATTATCCTTCTCTCGCTTGCCCGGAAGTGTTTCCATTCACTAATGTCTGTGGAGTTCTATAAAGTAATTGTTCTAGAATATTACCGATATTAATCTCAATTTTTATTTTTTATTTTAATTATTTTTATAATGTTTTTCAATTTTTATTAAATCGAGAGCAATGAATTTGAAAAAAAAATGATAATAATATGGAATTTTTGAAAAAGTAAAAGTAATACAAAAATGTAACATGAAGATAAAGAAGGGAAAATAATAATTTATCATCGTTGTCATCAAAATTGTTGTATCAAAAGATGTGACAACCAAACCAATAAAGCACAATATATTCACGTCCTATATACGAATCGGTGCAGGGAAAGGCTATGGTCGTTATTTTAAATAAAAGAAAATAATGTTTTTTATAATTTTTATTAATATTTAATTTACCATATAATTTCCATTGTTATGAACAACTTTCCAGCTACGATTAAAGTATCTAGTGCCTTTTATGATATCTTCATCTTTATGAAATTTCTTCCCATTTAGAACATTTTTAAAGAGCTATAAATAAATGATAATTAGAAAGCGCCAAGTCAAGAGAATATTGTGGGTGACTTAGAACTTTCCAATTAAGCTCCGTTAATGAAGCTTGTGATCTTCTATGTTTAAATTTTCCAATTGTTGACAATATTTTTCCGAATTTATCGTTTATCTTGGTTTTAATAAGTTGCTAGACTATTATCTCACCATACGCATAACATTATTTTCTTCCAAGTTAACTTTAGTTTCAATGTTGACTGAACGAGTTTACAGTATTCTTTCTTCATCATGATATTTCCATATTTGATCTACTTTTCATCGTCAGAGGTAACGTAGTCTAAAAATAAAAATGGATCATTCTTCTTGCCTCAAAGGAAAATATGAACTAATAGTTATTCGGTCCATTAAATATTTTACTGTCAAATCATCTAGAACCCATCTTGATTATTTGTACACAAATTCAAATGATATAATGTGTTAGGAAATGATTTGGTTGGATAAATTAATTTTCCCTACTATCTCAGACGACGTCTGACATGGATCTTCTACCAAAACATTGTTCAAAATATCTTCATTAATAAGAGAAGGTCTCTCAGATCTTGGTTCATCTTCGAGTGCTGAATTCCCGTTAATAATTTTTTCAAGCCATCTTCTCCCTGTTCTTTGTTAAACAAAATTTATTCCGAAAATTTTCTGTAGCCTTTCTTCTCTGTATTTAAATAAATTTTATCTCCCGACATCTTTTCTTGATTGTATCTGGATGAGAACTGATGAACAGGCGGTAATTTTGATTGTTACAGACATTGTATTAAACGCAATACTCAGTGCGTTAATGGATTAACAATCAGTACAGATTATATATGTCCGCATGTCCCAGTTGGAAAGTTTAATTACAATTTCTAAACACAAAAATTGGTTAATAATATTCAGAAAACAAAAACTAAATATTTCCAATAGAAATAATTGGCATCTCTTTAAGTTATTCTTTAAATTTGTACTACTCTCAAATAAATTATCGTAAAATAATTAACAGTAAGAGGCAAACCGTCAGTTAATAAAAATGAAAACATTTGTATATAATTAAATGTTACCACATGTCAATTAATCATATCAAATGCCCTCCATGAAGCAGATTAGTTTGACTTGTCAGACTCTCGTGATTGCTTTAGTGTTTGTTGAGTTATCTTTAATTTTATAAATATTGCATAAATATATTTACTTTCCTATTAACTCCTTCACTCGCAACTCGAGCGAAGTAAACAATTAAAAATTTTCACTTCTAGTTAGGATAATTTTGTATTTGACTTCATTTTTTATTTTCCCATTAGAATATGAAATGGAAATTTCATTTAACAATAATTAATCTTGCGCATCATTGTGAATAAATTCCTTTCTCTTAGATTTTAAATGTGAATATTATGAAGAGTTTGAGGGCATTTTAATCGAAATTTCACCGATTGCACCAAACTGACAGGATGCCAGGTTTAAAAATAGAACAATAATTTTACTGAAATAACAAATTTCTTACGAAATGATTTGATTTTTCTTTTTATCAACTAAATTTTTTCTAGATTAGACTCGCACCGGGTGGCCTCTTGTCGAATATCAATTATATAAAATTTCATCAAATCTTACTTTTCATTGGATAAATTAAATCTCAATTTTTGAAATTCTTTTTTTAACTTTATTATTAAATTATAAGAACTTTTATTTCAAATTTCACCACTGATTTATTTTCCATTGACATTGTATTTATTAAAAGCTTGCCTATGAATTAGTAAATATATCGATGTTTTTTTATATATTTACTGGTTCATAGTCATGCTTTTTAATAAATACAATTTATTATTAAAATCTGGATTTTTTAACGGCATCCAAGATCCTTTTATATTTCATCACTTAATGATAAATATTAAACATTGCGTTATGAATTGAAAATTCAGCATACCCCTTTAAGGATACCCCTAGGTTGTGTTCGTGGTCACATAGTATTCAGGCGGAGGATCTACATTAACATTTAAATTATATTATAATTCATGGCAATATTTGAATAATGAAAATTAAATAATTTTATTGTCAGTAAAATCATTTATTCTCTTCAACATTAATCGACTGTTTTCAATTTTACTTTCTTTTTAATTTCAAGCTTTAGCAATATTTTCTTTTATTTAACCCAAATTTATTGATATACACTTTACAAAAAACAAATAATTAAATCTAGGGTTGCCAGACCTCCCGGTTTTCCGGGATCGTCCTGGTTTTGAGATCATTGTACCGGTGTCCCGAAAGAGGTCTTCGGGACGCTCAATTGTCCCGGTTTTTTTGCATTGCAATATTGCAAACAAAATTAAAAATTTTGGAGGACAACTGCCTCCAAAGTTTCGTTTATTTATCACACTTTTTCTATTTTTCGAATTAGCTTTCTTGTTCGATGGGTTTTAATATGAAACTTTTCCTGTTGGGTAGTTTGTTTTTGTTATGAATGACAGATGGTTAAGTTTTGTTTTTGTTTAATTTAATCTGTGGCCGTCGTGGGAAAGTTACTTTTTTATTTACAATATTTAAAGCTATTAAATTATTTTAAAATATGTGAGTTTATTGATTTTTATATTTCTACTTGGTTTATTATTTTAATTTTTTATATAATTACCCTAATTTAAAATGCCAAAAAGAAAGTGTCAATTTCTTAAGGTTGCCAAGGTTTGTCTTGGTGAAAATCTGGCAACCCTATTAAATCGTATTTTAAACATTAAATTTATCAATACTTTAAAAACTGCAATTAAAATTTAAAATGAAATAAAGATTTTAAAGTATTTAAAGTTTATTTTTCATTATTTGATTTCCTAAAGCTAATTTTGAATGCGGAGATCATTTTGTTTTACCAAATCGCTTTCTAAATCATGATTATGTTCCTTTAACTTTCCCAATGTTACCTCTAGTATTTTTAGAATCTAAATTGTTCTTTACAAATTCTTGTATAGTTATCTTCATTAGTTTCACCTGATTCTGACTTCGTGGTTTTTTCACGACACTCTACTTCCTAAACATATCCTTCATCGACTTCATCAAGTTCAATTTCTTTGGTTATCTCAGCTTTTTACAAAAACAGCATTGGTTAGTTTATTATTTAATTCATCTTCTGAAGCTTTTGTTTGCTTATAGTTTCAGAAAATTCCATGGAATCTTTTATTGGATTTCACAAAAATCTTAAACACAAAACAATATATTTTATTAAATCAAAAGTGAGCCATAATGAAAGGAAATAAAATTTAGTGAATAGAAATTATTTTTTTTACTATTTTGCGTCAATATATATATTATTGTTCTATCATATTGTTCTCCCTATCACATTTATTTTATTTTATTTTCACTGCATTCTTATTCTTGTATTACTACGCAACGGTTTCTGTAAACATTTGAAATATTATTTCCTTCTTTGGTATCACTGAGTCGAAATTTATATCTTTCAGGATAAATTGGTCTGTTAAATAAAATTTAATTTGTCTAAAATATCTACAATTTTATAAATATTTACCCAATTTACATGCGATATAACATATTTATAATTTCAAAAGTTGTGATTCACTTATTTATACTTTGTAGATTTATATGGAGTGAAATTGAAATTGTGACAAAATTCTTTACTTTTCTAATTCTTTTATTGGTCTGTATTTATCGAAATATTTTGAAAAAAATAAATAAATATAAATTAAAACATTTCTTATTGAAAAAGTTTTTTATTTGTAATTAATTTCAATTCCTATCAGTAAATAGTAATGAGATTATTAATAAATAAATAAATATCCAATCAGTGCTTAGTGATATAGTGAACTGGCTGCGCAATATACCGATCATAACCCTAGTCATCACTGTGTAATATTGATGATTAATAGCAATCTAGCACATGTGCATATTGATAAGCACCCTCTAATTTCTTCCTGTGACTTCATCTATTTATCTTGATTGTGTGCTATAATAATAATAATAATAAAAATAATAATTATTATTATTATGATTATTGCAATATATCAATGATATAATTTTTCCAATCCAGGGAGACTTTGATTGTGATAGTGATCGGTGCTTCAGGCTGCTGGCAATGACTCTGCTACTAAATGATGACAGAATATACAGGTTAATTCTATTTGATTTAATAAATTGTTATTCATTAAATTAACTTAAATTTAGTAAATAATTTCGTTTATAAAAACTTTAATAAATTCATCTTTGCAATGTATAAATTAAACCCCCAGCATCGAACAATTAATAAATGATTCTGTTAATTTAATTAATAAAATAGCATTTGAGAGTCCATTTTTTATTTCTGTTACAAACTGCATCAATTCTGTGCGAGAAACTCTAATAAAAGTAATTTATGATTTCTTAATTTGGTGCTTATTTGGCTACATGAGACTTCATTTGCTAATTTGCTACAAACCAAACTATTTATTTCAATTCTCGTTATATTAGGTTCGGTAGTATTTTGCTGATTTTTAATAATGCTAGAAACAAACACGATTTTAATTACAGCTAAATACTACTGATACATTGAACAAATGTTTAGAAATGTATCATCAGTCTAGATTAGGAGTTACCAAACTTTTGTAGATCAAGGACGCTGTAAAAATGTCAGTAAAATCTGGTCACTTTTGATTTTTTTTCTGCTTTTGTTATTTCATTTATTTTCTTTTTTACAAAAGATAAAAAATTAATTCTATACACCATATATTATTGGTTTTATCATCATCAACTGTTATTTTACATTAAATTTCACAATTGCTCATCACCCATATGAAAAAAGGAACGGAATGAAAATATTGCATTATTTTTTATCAATATATGATTTAATACATTTATTTAAAAATTATAAATGTTAAAAGCATTTATTTAATAAAAAATAAAGTGTAACAATATATATTAAAATTGTTGACTGAGAAATTATTAAATTGATTATTAAATTGATTATTAAATTGATTATTAAATTAATTATTAAATTAATTATTAAATTAATTATTAAATTAATTATTAAATTAATTATTAAATTAATTATTAAATTAATAAAACTTTATTGTAGTAAACTAATAACTAGATGCAAACAGTTTTTTATGTACTTGAAGTATATATTAATCATGCTTAGGATATATAATAACTTTTTTCAATTTTCACCACTGATTTCTTTTCAATTGACATTGTACTTATTAAAACATTGAGAATGAAATAGTAAAGATATTGATGTCTTTTTGATATATTTACTGATTCATAGTAAATTTTTTAATAAATACCACATATATATATATATATATATATATACTATACAAAACAAACAAAATTTCTTAATATCATAAGCTCTTTCAACCATAGTAAAATAAGACTCCACATTCTCCCAAGTCTAATTTGACTCCGATGTCCAGTATATTCACATTGTTACGTACATAGCTTACTTTTAAAAGCGTTAGATGAATTTGAAACCTTCACATCTTTATTTTAATTGCTTCACAATGATTTAGTTGTATTTAGAAACCGTTTTTCATCAATAATTAGTAAAATTAATTTCCTAAATAGAATCACTTAAACTTAATTCCCTTATTTCAGTTGCATCTTGGGGTTTCACATATTTTAATCATAAGTCCTTATCCTTGGAATTTCTGGATTTTATAAAATCAATTAGGCTTTAATGCTCATCCTAGCCTGTTTCTTCGCTTTTAATAAAAAATTATCAGTACAAACTGTCTCAACATAGAACAATCATTACTTTTTACTTAATGCAATAATGTCATTTTGTTGAAGTTAAAGAGCAAAATATTTTTCATAGAATGTTTACAGTTGAAATTTTGTATAAGTTTTATTAAAATTTGATTTTCACTTAATTTCCTTGTGGAATAAATTTCTAATGTTTGAACAAAGTTATATATAAAATTAAACGTTTTAATTGAACAATTATAAAAATTAGTCATAAATCATGATTTTGTAACCCACCGCCGTTCAGAAATGTCTGTCAGTTGACCATATTTCTTTATGAAATATTACTGCGCATATAATATGAGTGTTGAATTAATGTTCCATTTGAAAACTTTGTTACGAGTTTTACCCTAATCAGGCATAGACTTATGGTACAACAGTTCAAAGGTTAGAATCTCATTGGAAATTCGAATGAAATTCTCATCGCTGCTAGTTTGACAAGTTAATAGTGAAATTGATGGGTAATTGTACAAATCAGTCGTTTTTTGTGATGAAATATTTCCAATCCATTTATTAAAATGTTATAATAAATAGAATCAAATGGTTTTGGTTTTCGGGGGGCTTATTAATTAAAATGAAATTTTTAATTTAATATTCAATCTGATTTATAATGACTTATTTTGCTCTCATCGGTTCATTTTAAGAGAATTAATCCTACCTTAATCGAATACAGTGACATTGTAATCAAATACCGGATCTCGTTACCATGCCACATGAAATATTACAATTTTTCTATCGCCCTTATCAAATTTATTGAGTTTCTTACATGTTACTGACGAGAACCAAATAAGATCGAAACTAGTCTGCCATTAAAAGATGACATTGAATATCACATTAAAAAACTTTATTCAAATTACTATCTGAGTAAGACTGGTTTTTTATCCAATTTATTTTGACTTTAAGCAAATAATCTAATGAATATTCTGTAGCGAATTGAATTATTTCTTATTAATTATACGAATAGTTTTTGTCATAATTTTGATCAATTTAATTATAGCCAGTCATTTCATGAAAAATTAATTCCAAATAGTTTCTTCTAATAAAATCTAATCCTAAAGATATTATAATTTTGTTTAGTATCTTTGAATAATTTTTCTATACAAAATTTCTTTTATTGAACTAGAGGTTTAACTGTACATTGATAAGGTCATGGGTCGCAGATTTTACAGTTATAAGTACAGTTATTATATTATTCATAAATATACATATTTATATAATCATTGATATTCACTATATTATTATTAATAAACAGATTACTAAAATTTTACCTATGAATAATGAGTGTTTTTAATACGAGCACATCAACTACAAATACTGAGAATTGATTTACCCACCCAATTTCTTTAAATTTTTACATAAATCTCATTTTTTTCGATTACAAAATATCCTTTATAAGACTTTATGATGTTCCTAAAGTACTAAATTTGTTTTTATATGGTACTGTCACTAAATAATTTTTAGTTAATATGGTTATAACCGTATATTTTCCCATCTACCATTTATATTTCTAATTTTTTATATAAATTTAAACTTAGCTTAAATCAGTATACCTCTTTTAGCATATCAAAACTTTTTTCTGGTTTAGTTAAAATTCGCAGTTTATATTAGGGTATTGGTTATACCCATCTGCGCGTTATATGTGCGAAAATACGGTAACTATGAAAGTTAATAGATTGATAAAAAATCAGAAATTATTACATAATCAACCGATTATTATCGTTGTATATTTCATATCGGTAAAAAAAGTTTTATTCAAACCATGATTCATTTAGTTCTTTCGATTTTCAAGGTGCACTGGCAGTCTCGGTGTTATTTATTAATATTGTTTAGAATTTGACACAATCTTAATAATCTATATTATTGTACATGTGAATTCTTTTATTTAATTTTATCTTATTCATTTGTCATTTAGTGATTAATTTCTCCTTACAAAACTATTCATGTTATCCGAAATTTTAGAATCAGCTAAATTTTTTGTACTTTTATCAATCAGTATAAACATTTGTCTGTTACATTATACATTATCACTAATTTATCTCTTTAACCAATTTGGATATATTACTAATTGTCTATGAAACTCTGATAAAATCTAAAGACAAATCTAATGTTCCATTTATTTCTATTATTTGAAAAATAAAAATTTTTTAATATGTAAATAATAATTATAAGAACTTTTTTTCAAATTTCACCACTGATTTCTTTTCCATTGACATTGTATTTATGAATCAGCTTGATTATGAATCAGTAAATATATCAATGTTTTTTCTTATATATTTATATATTTACTGGTTCATAGTCAAGCTTCTTAATAAATGCTATGTACATAATAATTAATATTATTATTCAAATTACCTGTTACACAACTGTTAAATGAAAAGTTAAGCAATATATAAATAATTCCTATAAAATACTTGACAAATCAGGATACTTTTATCAGTAAGTTTAAGGACAGTAAATAATATACACAAAAGTGATTTGATGTAAGAACCATTATAGAAAAAGAATATAGATTTACTTAAAATGACGATATAAAATAGGGAAATATAGAAAAGCAATAATATTTTGAAGTGGATAAAAAAATAAAAACCCTGCCTAAATGCTACTAAAGTAATTCAACAACCAATACATAAATTCGAATTCAACCCGGTTGAAATGCATCGTAATTGTAAAATGTATTCCTTGGGAAAACCAGTTGATTAGCATTTATCAGACCAATGCAATTGAGAAAGTCTCAATTATTCATGTATGATCCGATCATTGGTAGAAGATGAAAATGTTTCAATAAATAAATGTTGTAATGAAAATGTATATTTTTATTGACTAGAATGTAAAATATTGCTACCGGTTTTCTTCTAAAATAAAATTATATGTTCATTTTAATGTTTTGTCTAAAACACTTTTTGTACGTATTGTAGGCTAATTAATTGTATATTATTGGTTTTCTTCGAAATTAAGACTGGTCTTATTTTTAAATTTGTGTAAATTAAAAACAACAAAAATTCGAAAATAAGACGTGGTAAGACATGAAATAACAATAAAAATATTTATTAATGCCTCGAAATAACCATTCGTGGGATTCAAAGTAAACAAAATTGTTAGTGTTATACATATTTGGAAAATCAACAAAGGATTTATATCTATAATGACTTCTTTTAACCTTAAAATCTTAAATTAAAATAATTACTTTTCCTTAGGTCTTCGAGGCCTCGTAGACTATATCTACATATTTAAAAATAAAGATTAAAGATAAATATTAAGCAAATAGTAGCTAACTTCACAAATGTGAAAGAGACACCGTCAGTATCTAACAGCCATGGTATCTAACTCCATGGAAAGTTTTAAAACACATTTCATGAATTATACAGCTTTTAATATTTCTCGTGTTAGACATTTGAGTAATTTTAAATTAAAAAAAGTAATTGAACTTATGCCCCAAAGGTTATAATTTAATATTTTTAAATATTCATTAACTTTTATTACATAATGATTATCTAAATGCATAAATCTCTATATATGCATGTGAATGAGTGATTATGGAATAACGCTTAATTAAAATCACTAAATGGCAAATTTTATCATAACTTTTAATTGTGATCTGCAACATGGTATTTTTATTTTAATGTTATCTGAATATCAACTTTATTCTATCGAATGATTCATATTTTATCCAATTTGGACCATTAATTATTTTTCTCATTCCTTATGTTACTCATTTCTGCTTTAATAAATTTTAATAAATATAAATTAGATCACACTGAATCTTTTTTTGACATACAAATCTATGGAGAATTATGTATTTGAATTGATAACATGATTCTGTTATTTTTGACGGGTTATGGATACTAGTTCTATATTTCTCAAAAAAAAATTATGTTCAAGTTTATTGTTTTTTATTTACTACAGTTATGAAGACATAAAGAAAATGAACGTTATCCCGGCAAATTTATTCGCCAAGCATCCATCTATAGATTATTGGTAAGAATGTTCTATAAACTGAAATCGTAATTAACCCCCCTCCTCATAATTAGCGTTGGGCAAATTATCGTCAAGTACCAGGAACTGGAATCGATCTCAAAATTAGAATTAATGAAAAAGTAAATTTTAATTCCATAAAATTTAATTGACATTATATTCAGATTTATTGTTAACGTTCTTGAAATACCTTTTCTGTTGACGCATTTCTTTATTGCCAAGGTTATATCATTTAATTCTTTTATTTTTGGAATATTTATTATTTAATGAAATATAACAGTAATGAAAATATATCTAAATATATATAAATATCGGAATTCATGTCCTCAAGAAATTAGACGTCTTTTATTTAATATTAAAAGGTGCCAACCAATATTTGATAGAGATATTTTACAATTCATTCTAATAAATTCAAAATGGCGACTTCATTAAAACAAAAAAAATATGAAAAATTGAGAATTTAGTAAAAATTTTTATTTTGTTGTTTAAATTAATTTAAAATGAATTAGGTTAAATCGCCTGGAAAATGATTTGATTTTTGATGATAATCGATAGGTGGATTATTTTAAGTGGTATTTGGATGTTGTTTAAATATTTGAAATTTTTGCACATGATTCAAATCATAAAATTTCAAAATTCTTCAACAAAGTTCTAAATATATAAGGAAAATAAAAAAATTTTGAATTATCGATTTTCAATATTTTTGATTTTCCCGATGATATAATCGATTATTTTCAATGCATTTTTGGTTGTTTGGCATATAATAAAATTCTCTACAAAGTGATGTATGAAGATTTCAAAAATTATTGATTTTCAATATTTTCGATTTTACCAGAGATATAATCGATTATCTTCTATGCACTTTTGGTTGTTTGGCACATAATAAAATTCTCTACAAAGTGATGTATGAAGTTTTCAAAAATTATTAATTTTTAAAATTTTCAATTTTTATGAAATAATCGATATTTTGCAAAATTATTATCAGCACAAAGCACTATAGGACGGTGCAAAAAATATAAAATACCCAAATATTGGAATTTTTTGAATCATTATCGATTTTCACAATGATAGAATTGATTATTTTCAAGGAATTTTTGGTTGTTTGACACATAATTAAATTCTCTACAAAGTGAAGTATGAATTTTTTAAAAAATATTGATTTTTAATTTCTATCGAAAGTCGTCAACATATTTTTTTGCATATTGGAATCAGCATAAAGCACTCTACAGGACGGTGTAAATAATTCGTATGTATGTGTATATATATAGCATAACATTTAATCGAAATATTTGTTACGGTTAAAGATCATACGAATATAAATATTAATTGGTTATCTATGAATATGTACAAACAAAATTCTTTATAGGAAATCATTTAAGCAAATTAAATTGCTTCGTGAACAATCATTTCCAAAACTGTTGCTGCTTGTTTATACAGAGAAATTTTTTTATTCGTTAAAATATTTTCAATAAAAATGTGGCGCCAATAATTATGTATAGATTAGCACAGAATTCATTACAATTGGCAGCACCGGAACCGACAGCATAATCGATTGGTCGATTTCTTCACTTGTCATTTAGTCTCCTTTTTGTAGGAAATCAAGAATTCATTACAATTGGCAGCACCGGAACCGACAGCATAATCGATTGGTCGATTTCTTCACTTGTCATTTAGTCTCTTTTTTGTAGGAAATCATTTAATTTAAACCTGAAGTAATATTTTCGAGAACGGACCACAACTGTGGTTGCAAACATCTCCACTTTTCAACTGCATATAAACCGACAATACTCTACTGGCTAGAGCAGTGTTTTTAAACTTTTTTTAATTCAACACTCAATTGAAGAAAAACTAAAATAAATAAACATGAATATTCGCCATAAAATTTAAAAGAATCAAGTAAAAAACTAACCTTAAAAACATATACTTTTAAAACTCTACATCTCACTCTTATATTCCCTCAAAATTAAAATTTCAATAAAGTGTGAATCAATGCTATGAAATATTTAATATTACGCAAAATCACCTAGTTAAGAAATTACTTTGAAAGGAACATTTTATTAATATTTTTTTATATTATTTACGTAATGTCATAATCACATAAAGAACGTAATTTAAAGAAATTCAATTTTCTGATGATCATGATGCTAAAAGTTTAGTCTAAAACTAAAAACACTTCACTTTTTCACTTTAAATAACTCAATGGCATAAAATATTGCACAATTTGTGCAGAATAATTTTTTTCATTCTTTCGCCGGACAGTCAATTGATGGTACTAATTTTTGCAGTATAGAAAAAATAAACAAAATTGTTAAAATTTCTCCATTGGGATAGGTGACCAAATTGAAAATTTTCAAAAAAGTTGATTATCACCGTTTGATAGATGCATTGTTCTCGACTACAAATCTATCTGCAAAATTCCAGCTCGATCGAATCACGAGAAGTTAATTTGCGTGCCTCATACAAACATTCAAACATACATACAAAGTGAAGTTTTAGAAAAGGATAAAATTCAAGGAAATTCTAAATAATGAAATTGTAAAAATAATATTACAAAGCAGTAATAACAAGAATTGAAATTCAAATTGATTTCTAAAATTGATATAACTTATACAAAAAATCATTATTTAAACAAATGTATTTTTTAAATATTACATTTAAAGAAATGAATAAAATTATAAGAAAAATAAGCATTTTCAAGAATTAGAAAGATTTCTCAAATTTCCCGTTAATGTGAATTGGGTGAAAATATTATGCTAAATAATAATAAAGATAGTTGACTAGAATCAAAGTTCTCCAGCACTTGGACACTTCTTAATCCTTCGAGTGGTTTACAAGATCATCTATTATATATTCAGCGTTAATGTTAGCATTTTTAGCATTGAGACTATACTAGTATATCATGTGGTTTATATATATGTAAGAAAATAGTGATAGAATGAATTGCAGACGTATAAATTAGCTACTGTCTAACAACGATGCTAATTTTGTTTTACAGTCTCTGGATCAAATAACAAATAAAAAATGAAAAATCCAGATGTTAAGGTCATTAGTTTTTATCATTTTTTAAATGATAATTTCACTAGAGTTCATTGCATAATTATGTCACGCTAAAAATTACCATTTTGGACCGCCCTGTCACTCTGGATCACATTTCCCTAGTCCCACCCACCCATAGTGAAGTCATATTACTATTCACGAAATGGGGATACCCTAATGCTACCATAATACAATACCAATTACCAATTTACCGACAGCTGAAAAAGTTTATTTATACTCATACACTCGATGCATACATTCCTATATACATTGTTATTCATAATCATCTAGTCAAAGTATCATCATCATTGTAACAGAGGAAGATTGTTGCAATTAGAACTCTTTTGGTCTAACTGGTACATTATAAAATCTCAACCCATCCACCCACATTACATTTCGTCACGTTTCCAAGTGACGTAATTATACAATGACCCGTTATTTACTTTCAAATACACCCATACCTCGCTTTACAGCCTAGATACATTCCAAGAAACTTGGCCGTAAAGCGAAAAGCTGTATAAGGAATTAATTATTCTAATACAAATTCATACAAATCCAATGGGATCGGTTCCAAATTTGTTAAATATCATTCAAAATGCATTTTATCTTTTTATTTCATTTAAATTAAAAATACATACATAACAAGTACATAAATTTGTTACATACATAATTTTTTTAAAATGGCTTTAATCTGAAGACGATGAAGAAATGGTAACATGCAGGTCACTGTCATCATCATTTTTCGCTGGTAAGGATGGACCTGGCTTAAAAAAATTGTTCAACGTTGTTTGTCTTGCCTTTTTGTCTATTTCGATCTTCAGTGATTTATAACAGCTAATGGCTGATTTAATTCCTTGAGAAACATTAGCGCTACGTTCGACGTCAGGATCGGTTACAAGGACGATGTTTATTCCTTGTTCGAAATAGGAAAAAGCTTTCGACAAATTTTTTGATGTTAGCTGTTTGGATACAACAGGCTCTAAAACGTATGATTGCGCTTGCGTAAGATTGGCAAATGTAGATATATCGACATCGAAAAAAAGTATTTTTGCCGTTATATCAAAACATTTTAGGCCGTAAATCGAAAACGTGTTTTAATTGAAGAGGGCCGTTATAGTGAAATGCCGTATAAAGAGCGGCCGTATAGCGAGGTATTGGTGTGCTATAAACCTTAATAATTACAAATACATTCCTTAGTCAGTATATTCAATATCTATTATGTATCTATTATGTATTATTATTCATTCTAAAAAAAATAAAGTGATGATTTAAGCCTTTTGCTGCGAATAATGTATTTGAAGAAAAAATTTCGACTATAAGACAGTCCTTGTCAATCTCAAGATTATTTTAAATAAAAAATACTTCTACCAAGAAATAATCACTTTTTATTTATACACAACATGTCTAATATTATCTAAATATATGGATATCTGTCAATCCATCCATCTATCTATCCACCATATCCATCTATCATATCTATCCATCTATCATATCCATCTATCTATCATATCCATCAACCTATCTATCATATCCATCAACCTATCTATCATATCCATCAACCTATCTATCATATCCATCAACCTATCTATCATATCCATCTATCTATCATATCCATCAACCTATCTATCATATCCATATACCTATCCATCATATCCATCAACCTATCTATCATATCCATCAACCTATCCATCAACCTATCCATCATATCCATCCATCTATCTATCTACAACATTTAAACAGTTCCTCGATTACAAACAATTGCTATTTATTTGATTCTTAATACTATTTAAATTTAAGTTCATTTTAATTAGCACTTCTTTCTTTGGCGGGTCATCTTATTATAAAAATCAGACTTGTAAAAGAAAGCTTTTAATTAATTAATTAAGCTTTTAATTGCTAGCAGGGGTAACAATACTTATTTGATTTTTACTGCCGAAAATTTAAGATTTTGTACAAAAACATTGAGATTTTCGAAAGAAGGCGGTTAAAATAATTTTTACATTTTTCCTTCGGGAAAAATTTTTGCGATTTGTTCAAAATATAGAGAATTTTGCTGATAATTTGTTGGTACCTCTAATTCTTTACCATAGCCGTGCTTTATACATTTATGATTCAAAATTTGTCTTCACTTGTAATTGTTTAGTTTAGGCTGTTTCTTTTTTTGGTTACTGAAACGTGCACAAGTCGACATTTATGACAATTCATTATTGAATTGGTTCATTGACGTTAGCCATTTCAGCTGTTGTTGTCATTGTTGTTGTTGATATTTGATCTATTCACTGATCAACATTTCCTCTAAATGATTCCGATAAGGGTTTATAAAGCATTTAATTATATCACCCATCAGACAGTAGGTGGCCGCCAATAATAAATATCCAAGTAGTATTGGATAATAAATGCTAAATAATAAATGCTAAAAAGTAAAATAGACATTGTATATATCAGCAAAGTGACTGATCAGTTTGTGTGCTGGTTCAACTCTATGGCTAACACGTAGCCTGTGCATTCACTATTTATTGCTGATTACAAATAAACCGTCTGATTTGATCTGGCACTGATCACAATAATGATGGTCACTTGTTGTTATAACCACCATTCACTGTTATTTTATACTTATTCTATTTTCATTTTTCTAGAATTTCAATTCTTCAACTATTGTCATCGGCATTAATCAAAATGGAATTTTTGAAAGTGATAAATGTAACAAATCCTCTCTGAAACTTGTGAGTGAATTATAATTTCTTTGAATTTCTTTTCTATTTTTCATTTAAACTATATTTAGATGAAATAAAAACAATAGCAATAATAATAATACTAACTACGTATTTTATTAAAGAGTAATAATAATTTTATTTGATCGATAATAATTAATTGAATTCATAATTATTGATTGTTTTTAAAAATATATAATTTAACCGAATTGTATTATGACCATATATTATTCACATAAAATAATATATAAATATGTAATATTGTTATAGTTTTATTAGCGGATACGAGGCATGTAGTAATGAATTTGGTTTATGTAACTTTATTGTGCTATCTTGTAATACCATTAATCCGGACAAAAGTATTTATTAGACTTTCTCGAATATTTATAATTCTGCAATATATTTCAATTATAAATTTTTATTAATTAAAAGTATATATTTATAAAATATTTGAAGAGAAATAATAGTGTTTAAGATGTATTTTCAATTCAAATTATTTATGTTAATTAAACAGTTTTCTATAGTTGATTTATAATAGATTATAAACTGTAATATATTTTTATTTAAAAAGTTATTGTTGAAACTATTATCATTATTTATTAATAAATTGTTTTTAATTTTTTTTAATTTTTGATTAATAATTGATATTTTTTTATTATTAATAATTAATTTTTATTATTTTGTATTATTAATAATTATTTTTTATTTATTATTATTATTATTTATTAATATATTTTTAGTTTTTACTATTATTATTTATAATTATTTATTTTTATTATTAATAATTATTTTATATTATTGATTATTATTATTTATTTTTTTATTATTATTTATAATTAATTATTTTTTATTATTGATTATTATTATTTATTTTTATTATTATTATTTATTATTATTATTATTATTTATTATTATTATTATTATTGAGTAAATAAGGGCCTTTGTTGCAAGTTTTGGCAAATGAGAATTTTCAATTATGAAATAATCTTTTACAATTTAATATCTACCTTAGTTGATTGTGTAATCTTTCCGATGAGTTATTCTCTTACTTTCACTGCTATTAATGTTCTTGTAAAAACAAAATATTCACACTATTTAAATTAATAATATTTCTAGAAATTTTTTTTAAAAATATCAATTTCAAAATTAAAAACATTGCAAATTTTTTAAGCCAATTATCATGAATAATGTCCAAATGATCATTAGTTTACTATCTTTTTTGACTTCTAGTGGAATTTCCAGAAGTTTCAGACCTTTAAATATAGTTAAACAAGCTACCAGAAAAATGTCAACTGAACAGTGTATATTCTATAATATTTCCAGCTTAGGTTTGTCGACTAATCACAGAATGTTTATTAGAAATTGTCTAATAATTAAATAAATTTTCAGTTATTTTATAGACCCAAATCTTTGTCAGTGAAAGGAGTTAATTTTTTCTATGGCAAAAAGAAAACAAAATATATTTTACAAAAATTATTTTATATTATAATTATATAAATTATTTACAAATCTATTGCAAAATCCATAAAAACTCTAAATAAAATTCATATTGTGATTAAAAAATTGAAAAACAAAAGTTTGATATGCGTAATAACTTCTAAATATATTTTTATATACTAAATTTGGAAACTAAAACTTTCAGTAAATTTAGAAACGTATAACAACAAAATAAAAAAATGTTTATTGCAAACTTAGTCCTACACAAAATCAAGTTTTGTGTGATACACCTCAAAGCATGGAAAAACGCACAAACCAACATCACAATGATTACACTGGTATTTTGATTCTCTGCGTATTTTGTTCCTCTTTCATCCTTTTTCCGAGAACAAACAGCGCCATGTCGAATAGGATGCATTTTCTTGGTTGTTGCAGGGAAATAGTTAAGGAAATGACTCTCAGAGAGTCAAACTGTCGTGGGACTTGTACTTGGCCGACCTTTTGATTCACTGAAGGTTCTTTATAATGTGCAACTGATGTACACACCATCGTGTATTATAGAAACTCTTATATTTCAGAATTAGGTGTATAAGAACGTTGCAAAATAGACCATGCCTGCGGCCCGCCTCATTTACTGAACATAATTATCAAGAGAAGTAATTTGAAGCAGCTTCGAAAGCTCTAGAGGCGTGACAGAATATCTCAACAGTCAATCGGTATGAATGATCGAGATATTTCGATAAATATCTCACAGTAATCTAATTTTCGGAGATGATCGAATATATTCGATCAATTTTTTTTGATAAATTTCGCTGATCGATATATCTTGATCAAATTCGTTAAGTGATTTATAATGATCACATCTGTTAATTTTTCTGTTAATTTTTAAGATACAATTAAATTTTTAAGTTTTCAAATAATCTTTATTTTTTCTAATTTTGATTATTTAATTTGAAAAAATGTGATTAATCAAGCACTAAATATTGATATTTTCACCTACATTGACAAACTATTTTCAAATAAAATCTTTTTAAATTTTGTTCTTCGAAGTTTGTAAAGTTTTACCCAGAAAAACGTTCCTACACCATTCATTGATGCATAAATTGAATACTTGATTGACAGTCATGTCGACCTTATTTCCTATTAATCGAATGTTTATTCTTGTATAATTTGTTTACATGTTGTCCGAAGTAATTAAAGTGACTTTATTTGTTATAATTTTTTTTTCACTTTTCTTTAATACTGAAAAATAATGTTTTTTTCACATTTTATTTCAATCCAGCTACTATCCTAAATTGATAGATATCATTTTTTATTGTAAAATCACCCGGGCCAGCATGTGATATTTCAATGATAATTTTTTTTGAATTTGATAAATAAAAATACCAAATTTTAATTGTTCAGTATTAAAAGAATATTTATCTAACTGTGTAAGAAGCAGTGATTTTCAACAAATTGGTGACGTTTCTGTTCGACAATAAATAAACTAGAAATTATTATTTTTGACTTTACCTCATGAAGCCGAGAATGTCCGAATGTTCAAAGGCAGTTGTATCCATTTTGTCTCATCATGGTCACATGAGATCACGACATGGTCACGACAGCTAACTATAATTTAGGGAAACCATTTTCACAATTGAATAAAGGTTTTGTAAAATACATGGAACTTGTCTCCACTTTCTACAAAAGGTTAATAGAACTATTTATAACTTGAAAACTGATTGATTAATAGCAAAATTATCAATGCCAATTTTCTTGGTCATTATTTTATATGATCTATAACGGGGATTCCCAACCTTGGGTACGCGTACCAGTTTTAATATTTTACAATTTCTAATTTTCTATAATTTTTAATGCCATTTGCAACCACATATTTATATGAAACATGATTTTCTTCAATGACTCGGATCGAAACCAAGTATAGAGCTTTGCTGGACATTGAATCGGATCTTCGCATTAAACTTACAAACATTGAGCCCGATATTTCTTCTTTAGTTAATAATAAACAGGCCCACCCTCATCACTAACTTTTTTAAAGTCATAATTATATTTTATTTATATGTTTAGCAGTAAATAGTTACTTGTCTTTATTACAAATCTCCATTGCATTTTATACCCCATTAAAAAATTAGGTTTACCGGTACGCCATCTACATTTTTACAACGTACCGTTACGGTACTATGAAAAGGTTGGGAACCCCTCATCTATAATATATCTTAATAATAATTTACTCAGAAATAATTTGTCATTTCTATTGAATAAAAATGTTTAATTTTTACATTTATAAATAAATTTCAATTGTATTATTAATATAATTATTATTTTCATTACGTCTATAGATCAATCATTTGTCATATGTAACACAAATTTTGATTTATATTCTCAATGAAAACCGATGAAATATTAAAATAATATTATTATTTTACCAACATAAATAAAATCGTTGAATATTCTAATAAATTGAAAATAACAATTGTGCACCCATATTTAATTTGAAGTATGAAGCTTTGTATTAATTGTTTCTATTGATGATGTTTCAGCAGTTAATTTGTAGATATTAAATGTCACAATTTTATTTAATTATTTATATCTCGGCTTATAATGTGCACAAATTATTGATTATTTTTATGTGCTCTAGTCATATGGCTGGTCGGAAATATCAAATATCAGTTACAACAAGGCTCGGATAGCTATCGACATCCAAGACTCATCCCATAGGTTATTTTGTTGTTGATTTTTTTATTTCAAGTTATATTCATTTCCAAATGGTTCCAGGGCATCGCTTCGTCGCAAAAGCACCGCACTCAGCATCTCGTACGAATTAAGTAATCAAAATCTAGCCAAATCTTTTATTACTTTAGCAAAAGATACAGTTAATTTTATTTCTCAAGCTTCGGTAAGTTCGATAATATTTTTGCCATACTATTCCATAGATTTCCTCCTTAACAGTCTGAATATATTTCGCTTAACAATTTTATTTTACAATTCTGGGTTTGCATTTATAAGTATTCCGAATATAATTATTGATGATATATATATATATATATATATATATATATATATATATATATATATATATATATATATATATATATATATATATATTAGCCTTAACTGATTTTAGCTATTGTTTCTTAGATTTCCCCAGGGATCCTAATCAGTTCAAAGCCTCCGAATCGTGAGGTTTTATGAGTTTCGTGACAAATATTGAAATTTGATTATTTTATAATACAATGATAATGATCTGATATTGTTCACTATCCTAGACTGTTATATAATCTATTGCAAACAGAAATATTATAGAAATAATATCAATATATGTAAATTTATTTTGAGGCCTTTCCACTATGTTAGCTATTAATTTTATTGTTTTCCACTGTTTCTCAATAAGCCTAGCCATTGTCTACTACAACAGTGATAGATAATCCAATAAAATAAGGAAAGTTTTTTTTTAGAGAAAAATAATTTCCCGCAATTTACACCGAATAATCAATAAAGGATCGAAATTTGGGATTTGCCAATAATTTGAGAAGTTAAGAAAAACTGCAGATCCCACTTATAATGCGGTTGTTGGAATCCATGGATCATGACCATAATTAAAATGACCCTTTATTAAAATTTAATTATGTAATATAAAATACATATCTTAGAATAAAAATTTATTACCATAATGAATACATTTAATACTCCTGACAGATTAGAACAGACTTTTAATACCTTTAATTAATACATTTTCTGATGAGTATTGAGCTGCCGCATAAAGAATACTTCCGTACCAACTGTTTTACCTTGATAACATTTTCAAAATACAACAGAAATTCGGACGAATATGCCTGGCGTTGTTCTAATACAATACTCTATTAAGTATAAAAGGTATATTTCTATAATATGTGGCTCGTTCTTTGAACCTTTGAACAACAGATTTAATCTTTTTGGTGCAGTATTGAGTTTATTAAAATGGTGAAAATTATGGTAATGATCCGAATCCAATAGATGTTGCGTGCTAATAAAAGGAAAATCGATTTTACGTGAAACTTTACGATTGAAATTATGTTTTTATAATGAAAATAATTCCTATGTTTTACGGCATGAAGGATCGAATTTGTTAGAATTTTCTCACAATCTTGATGCATTATGGGGGAGAGGATCCAAGAAAAAGTTTCTTTCATGTCCTTCAGGAAGGTAGCTGTCACCCACGGAAAAAAGTTGACAATAAATGAACACAATAAATCAATTACTTTAATAACTCTCTGACTTCCTTTTTCGTTAGATTTTAAAGAAAGAAATTTAAAGAATAACGCTGGAATTATGGAGCAAAATTCTATACTAAAAACTACGAGATCGGTCAAATATAATTGTGATTAATTCTGTCATATGAAATCAGATTATTTAACAAAATAAACTATAGTGTAATTTATTATACACTCTTTTTAAAGACCTCAACGGAAGGTTTTGCCAATCAAAATGGTTGATTTGCTAATTCTAGTGCTAATGAAAACAAGTTTACCAAACCTGTCAAATTAACTGTATTGTAAAATATTATTGAAATGAATAGCAAATTAATACTTAATTCATAATAAATAAACCGCATACGCCATGAAAACAACCATCAGTGAACAACTAATACAGACTGTAATTAAAAGACGTCAGTATATGATACCACATCTTCTAATCGAGATATCGAAGGCTGGAGTTAATAAAGTAATTTATTTATTGTGCCCATTTATTATCAATTTCTTTCCGTGGGTGGCAGCTACCTTCCTAAAGGGTATGAAAGAAACTTTTCCTTGGATCAACAAATAGCTGACATGCCTGACTTGTCTTGCAATAGTTTTCTGTATTTCTCGTTTCTTTAATTCACTTTTTTCAACTGAGAACTGATAACACTTATCCTTCATTCTGATCTCATATAATTGATTTGGACATGATTCCTTCACGCTTATTGATACATCAGATTCACTATAATATTTTATGAAAGATCAGCAAAATGTTTTATTTTTATCGAAATAATTTTGAATTATGTCATATACATTCAGGTTGGTGTTTATTTTCATAAAAAGGTTGTTAGCTTCCGATGGTTGTCTGCTCTGACATTCTGTAGATTATTATATGTAATATATGTTTTGGCCAGAATAAACTATCACTAAGAACCTAATATTAATTCTATATAGTCTTTGTAGGCAATGCAATATCGATGGTTGATCTATACAAGATCTTGAGTTTAAGGGTTCCCAACTTATTCTATTCTAAATTTAAAAACGATTGTAAATTGCCAACTACATAATTTCCCTATTGTAGATATTGAATATAAACCATAAATTCAAAGAATGGCTTAAAATATTAAAGTTTGCTATAACAAAATTGAAAATAAATCGTCCGGAAGAGTAAAGTTCAGAGTGGAGATTTTTAATATGATATTCGATAGATTTAAATTCTTATTTGAGATTGGTAATATACTGACATTTTTTCAATTTTTCACCGATTTGTTGAAGCTTATAATTATTCATTTATAGAAAGGTCAAAAAATTAAACAGGAAAAGAATCCTCAGTGTATCATTAGGTTCCAAATAAATTACAACTAATATGAATATGATAAGCATTAATAGGTAGAGTGACATAAAAGGATTGGTAGCGTATATAGACGTTATTAAAATGTAGAAATTTGTGCAATGTATTATTTATAATATTAAATTTACTATTTTAATGCTTATCAATGCCATATGATATATATAGGACTCAAAAAATGTATACTCTCTTTAGTGGGTCATTACTTTCTGATTTTTCATTCTTTTCAAGGTGTAATTAATCGGGAAATAATGGGTGGACAAAATGGAAATTTATTTTAAAGTGCTATTGGAAACACGAAAATGTAGCAGTAGTACAAAGACAATATCACAAGAAGTTTAAAACAAGTCCACCTACGCGACTCACAATTAATCGGTTATAAGATTAATTTGAAATGAAATACAACGTCCCTAAAGACCAAGAACATCAGCGAGATTCACCAGCTAAGAACGAGTACTGGAAAGTTATTGCGAAACACCAAAAGAAAATCTGTAAGACAAACAACTCATGAGATTGTGATCAGCAAATCAAGTGCCCATCACATTTTAAGACGTAAATCGAAAATTTACATTCGAAAAACGGTATATACTATCAATGAAGATGATCCGGACCGAAGAAAACAATTTTATGAATGGTACTTGACTGCACAGTTTTCCGAAACGATTGTTTGCGGTGATGAAGCTATAATTCAAATTAAATGACGCAAATAATCGACATAATTGCACTTACTGGGCAACTGTAAATCCATATGTTACACAGAAACACTATGTAAATTTATCAGGAGTTTCAGCGTAGTGTAGCATTTTAAGCAAAGGGATTAATTGGACTATTCTTTTTTGAATTTACTGCAAGACTCTGTTTACCACGCATTTTAGATGACTTCGATGAAGATGGCAAAATTTATTTTCCACACTATTATCGTGATGTAAAATCATATTATCATAAGAATTTTCCAAATAAGTGATTTGAGAGGTCCCATAGAATACTCTGCCCGCTCCTCAGACCTGACGCTACTCGACTTAGGGATACCTTAAAAATAGAAAAAAACCGACAACATTGGAAGAATTAAAAGCCACAATTGACCAAGAATGCGCCACAACTCCAAATAAAATGTTTGTTGAAATTCGCCTTTATCAGCAGTGACCAGGACGGTAATAATGTTGAACATTTGTGGTAAGAAGAAATGTCATACATTTAATGAAGATTATTTGGCAATTTAAATATTAATTATATGACAATAGAAACTGAAGTTGTGATCATTCAACACCCTAGATGAGTAAGAGTTGGGAAATGGGTCTCTAGGTGATATTAATATATACATAAATTACCATGGGCAAAATTTAAGAAATAAGATTCCACAAATTTAATTTTCTATTTAAATAATTTTTAAGTCTAATATATTTTTCCCTGGTAAAGTTCTACTGTTTATTAATAGGCTTAGCAAGACTTCCTAATGGAGAATGACATAAATTGCAAATTTGCTATTATGCCTGTTGTGATAATTGGAGAGAAAAATTCCTTAACATTAATAAGTATGCACAAATACATTTAAACCAATATTTAATAAAGTACGGAATTCTGTAGTTTACACAAAAATTTCAAAAAAACAATTTCCAACGTGTTGGTGCCCATAAGAGAAATGTAATATTTACGATCCGAAACTATTCATGTTCTGAATTTTCTTTATCTCTATTTAAGGAAGTTTATTTACACATTTTCAATGATTTTTTTGTCAGTAGTTATTGAAATCTTTCCCGGGTATATTTCAGTATCCTTCATTGGTACATATATTTTCTATGTCTATTACCATTCAAAACCTTACATTTAAATGCTTTCACTAATAGGTTCAGGAATACCAGATAAAATATGGTTAAGTAAAATAAAAAATTATCTCACGAAGTATTGTAGAATGTGACATAAATTTCCGTATATTTTATAGATGTGATGGTGTCAAATAACAGGTTATCTCAGCTGAGATTTGCTAATTCTATTAACAATTACAGAGACCCTAAAACTTATTTGTTTTCGTATGTAGATTGCGAACGTCTTTCCAGGGTGTCTTTAATGCATAATGCTTTATAGAAGAAGAACTTTAATACCAAACCTTAGTAAGACTTTAACTTTTTTCAAAATCAAACTGGATTGTAATTTGTATGTATTTTCCAAATTTTCCATCACTCTGCCCACCCTTAGTTCAGCTGACAATCAGTCTCCCCATGGTACGTATGAATAGCATGATTTAGTTAGCTAAGTTATTCACAAATGAGAATCCAGTCAAGATTTATGCGGCAAATTGAAACTGGATTACTTGTGGTAACAATTATATTGAAAAATTAAATTCATTGTTGAATACACATTTGCATTCCGGATTTTCTAGTTGCACTCGGATTGTATGGCACAAATTGAAATTGGAAAGTTGTGTCTCTAATCTGACTGTCATAATTTTATAGATTATCAATTAGTAAATCTTGATCTAATAATTAATTAATTCATAGTGCTAATTTCACATAATCAATAATTATCTTAAAATTTCTACACAATAATTTTTAGAAATTTTCATTTGATTCCATAGCGAATTTTACAGATTTTCAATATAATTCCTTTTTCACAGGATCTTACATTATATAATATAATAGATGTGAAATTAAAATTTTTAAAAAAATTGTTTTATTTTGCAATAATTTATCGGGAGAAAAAAAATTACTTTTTATTTCATATTATACTCATTAACTGGCTTTTAACTGATGAAACACTTGGTAATTTGACAGATTGTTCCTAATTGACATAAATGATTCAGAATGATTAAAAATCTAATAAAAAACAACTGTAAAATTAAAAAAAATTTCTAACTGAATGATGAAATTTATCCTAGTTATATATATTTATTTATTTATTATAAAGCTTGACTATGAATCAATAACTATATCGATGTGTTTTTGATATTCACGAATTTTCGGCACTGCCTTTTTGAAGTGATTTTGAAAATTCGAAAATATTAAAAAACATCGATATCTTTACTGAATCACGGTCAATTTTTGTAATACAGTAAACCCTCCAACTGTGCGGTTTTTCATTGCACGGTTTCGCAATTGCGCTGCCAAGTTTTAAATACCAAAATTTCTATCTGCACGGTAAAAATTTCGTAGCTGCGCGGTTTTTTTTGCTGTTTTTGACAAAAAAATCATGTTAATTCATATCGGTGAATGATACAATTTTTGAAAAGGAAAATAGTGATTCCCCGTATTTCGATGCATATATACTTTTTATTTAAAAAAAAATATTGACAGTTTCATTTTTCTAGTGATCGCGTTAGGATGAGGATGTGAAATTACATAATTATAAGCGTTTGTTTTATTAAAAATATATATGTATTAAATTATATTTAAATTATATTTAATTTTTATTTATGTTTATATTCGTTATGTATAAGTCGTTGAATTGAGAATGTTTTCCATAGTTTTTATGTTTATATTAATGTAAATATGTTTTTATTATATTTTTTGCAATTTTTCTAATATCTGGAACCTAACCCCATAATTACATATAAAATCGGGTTCATAGTGCGCGGTTTCGGTTTGCGCGTTTTTTTTGTGGAACGTATCTACCGCGCAGTTGGAGGGTTTATTGTATATACAATGTCAATTGTAAAGAAATCTGAGGTGAAAATTGAAAAAAAGTTCTTATTATATAGATATATATATATATATATATATATATATATATATATATATATATATATATATATATATATATATATATATATATATATATATATATATATATATATATATATATATATATATATATTTATTTATTTAATGAAATAGACATTGTTTATAACTTGCCTATGATTAATTATACTATAACAATTGAAATAGTGACAATGATAACAATATTGAATTGAGACTTCACATTATCATATTTCCATACGCTTTAATTAAACGCATTTTATGCTTAGTCTTTTTTACTATTTATATAAAAAATCTTCCTCGAGTCAATTAATTGGAAATTCTTAATTAAACTTTATTATTAATATCATTGTTTATTTATTTTACAGTATACAAGAGTAATGAGTAGTACAACTCCAAGACGAAATCCTAACAACCTTAAAAAAGGCATGTCCAATACTTATTCTGGTAATAAAGAAAAGATTCGCCCTTCCTACCCAAAATACATTTATTTCAGAAAATGATATTGCAATATCAAGGTCGTCCTCTAGAGTGAGCTTAGCATCATCGAATTATGCCGGAAGTAAGTTTTTGGAAGTTCGTTGTGAAGCTGTTACTCGTAATGCACATTCTAGGTGCAATAACTAATGATAGTGCTTCACTACTATTGGATGATGATTCAATTGGCCCGGTTAATGTCCCAGAAAAGCACAAAGTATTTATCAAATTAAACGAACATCGTAAACAAATTCTCCAAGAATTGAATAGTAAAATTAAAGAAGCCGTTCAGAATTGTATCCTGGAAAAGGTTAGTTGTTCCCTTTTATAATATTTATAGATTTAACTAATTTCTCCTATCGTCCAATAAATCAATAAATTTCCAATATAAATTCATAATTTTTATAGATTGCTTGATATTTAATAATTAAATCAATTTAAAATTTATTAAAATAATTGATATTATAGTTTCATTGGAACTTTTGATAGATTGAATACTTCAGCTGTGGAGGAAAATAGTATTTTTTATATCGACAGTTTGGGAAAGTTCTGCTTTATCTCTTCTCAGATGAAGTGCAAATACAATATGATATTATATATATATATATATATATATATATACGATATATAAAAGCATATATATATGGTATGCTGTCTGGACTAGGGTTATATATATATATATATATATAATTTAGATTTTAAGTGATTAGAGTATTGAAGATATTTGATGGGAATCCTAGAAAGAATTTCATATTAAATGGTATCTAGCTATTGCAGAGAATCTTAATGTAGCACTGTAGCCTCGCACCATTTGGTTTTTTGTATTTTTGACCATCTTCCAGTGAAATTTTGAACTAGCCTTGGTCGGTAAATTTGTAGGCATTCTAATTGTCCATATTTTAAAAAAAGAAAATTTCCAAAAATCTCAAATTTCCTTTCTTTAGTCAACATTTTCACTTTGAAAAATTTAAAATTTTCGCCAGAAAAATCTTGAAGAGATACAAAAAGTTGGTATCAGGAAATATATAGGTGACGTCATCCTCTCTATTTTTGCAGAAATATTTTTTAAAAATCTCGAACCCCCGTGCTATAACGAGAAACAACAAAAAGGTAAAATTTCACTTTAAAATCAATAATTGCACATTTAGATCAATAATCGGATTTCTTTTTAAAATTTGCACTTAAAAATCAATAAAAATAAAAAAATTTAAAAGCTAATAATCGGAATTTGGACTTTCTATAATTGCAAAATTTATTTGTTGCTGTAGACTTGCCTCTTCTTCTGAACCTTGACATTCGTCAATATTTTCTGTTTCCCCAGTTTCTTCATTATTATCGTTATCACTGTTTTTAGTTTCGAAAATTCTAGATGATATAGATTTAGCCAATTTATATATCTCTTTTCTTGGTGCCATGTGAAAAAAACTATCATTTTCTCTATGTGACATACAATCAGGATTCTGTAGGAGTCTAATAACAGATATTTAAGTATTATCCCTCCTTACTGCATTAAGGAGGTCTCGACTTAAATTAGTGTTGTAAATAAAAACTTGAGTGCTCCTTCTACAGATAATAATGTAGAAATTGATGAATAAGAAAACAGAACGGTAAATTGTTTAAGCTTTGATGATGATTATCAATTTTCTCGAGAAGAAACGCTACTTGGAATCACCTATAAATACAGTAAATGAATACCATACAAATAAAGAGAGCACACTTTTACCTGATTGTATTTTTACATGCTCTTCTGTTCTTGTTTCCTTTCAGGATGAATATTTTTCTGATAATTGAGTTATTATACTATAATTCGGTTAGAAAAGAGAACATGAGTGTGCGATAGTAAAACAACGAATTAAGCAAAATGCTCTACACATTTGTTGAAATCTGGCATGAAGTACAAATGCAGAAACGTGTACTATTTCCGTATATTACTTGACGTCTAAATCATAAAGTTTACAGTGGGCGCGTAACAGAATTATCAACATGATGAGAAATGGTTAATGTAAAAGTTGGAAATTATATAATTATACAATAATGCAAAGGTTTACAGTAATATTCCAAATTGATAAAAAAAATTAGTTCCTGAAACAAGAAAAATTTCTTTAATACATTTTGGACAACTACTGAACTAGTACAATTTTCTCCAGAAAATGATCAAAATGTATTCCGTACATGTATAAATAATATTCATATGGTAATGATATAATGGAACAAATTTGATGTATGGTATCATTAAGAAGCCAAAGTGGCCTTTTTCTATCAGTAAATGCAGGTTGCTTTTTCAAACACTCTTTGATATACTCTTTCTATTTAGTCTCTTATAATTCAGCAAGGTTTTAGAAAATACCGCTTCCAAATTAACTACATACAGCTATCAGGGTATCTATTATCTTTAAGTTGCTTTCGACATTTGGCAATTTTTTGAGCATCAAGCTATTTATTTGTTCATTGATCATTATCATCTGGAACCCATTTTTATCTCATTACTGCTCGATTGATGTCACAGAAAACATGATGGAAAATCTTAACTATTTGGTTTACTGTTAATTCACGAGTTGTTAATCTTTAATACAATTTCGATATTTTACCAGTCCCTTTTTAAATTGCTTGAATCTGTTTCGATGCTACTTTCAGGTTGTTTCCATTTTTCACTGTTTTTGCAGCTGTATTAACAGATGACTGTCTAAAATATGATGCAACTTATATGTGAGAACCACACAGAACCTTCCGTACTCGAATCAGTAAACACATTGGGAAAGTACATAAGATTGAGTTATCCATTTACAAATCAAAATGCAAAATGGTGCAAGACATATTTAAGAACTCCTTAGAAAGGCTTATTTCCCAAACGTCATTTATAAGAAAGCACAATCCTTTCATCAATATCCAGCTGTTTAGAATCAGAATTTCTTTTCTTCCTTTGCTTTCTTTTTTTTAATTAAAATTTAAAATAAGAATAAGAAATCGCTATTAATCGCACTTAAAAATCAATAAAAATAAAAATTTAAAAACTAATTCTTACTGTAAAAGTAAGAATGGGTACAAATTATTTGTCCAACAGAAAAATAAATATGCCTATATCCTAGATATTTTCTATTGGAAAATTATAATTATCAATTAAATTTTGTTGGTATTTACAGATTTATTGCTTTAAATATTTTGGATTAATTAATTTGCACATTTCCTAATGTTGATTCATCCATTGAAATGTGATCTGGTATGACTAATTTACTGCTTGAATAGAAGCTTCGCAATTTAGGTAAAAATAGAAAAAAATTTCCTTCGGGTCCTTAAACTAACCAATGAGACTTAATACTTCTTATACTGGCATAGGAATAATAAATTGAGAAACCCGTAATTAAATAAGTGAATTTCGAAGTATGGCTCATTCTCTACTGTTGAGAAAATAAATATTCAGCAAATGTAAAAAACATAGGAAGTAGAATCTTAGTATAGAAATATGCATCTTTGATTATCGGAGAACTGGAGATTTTATTCAAATTTTTCGGGAAAATATTGCATAATCAAAGAAAAGTATGGCTGAGATGAAGATCTCCAAAATTAAATAGTCGTCTATACGACCAAATCCTTGCTGCTATTATTTGAAACAGCTGAACGTTGTGTATCTGGTTCGTTTCACATTTTTAACTGCTAGAAGCTTTGAGGGGTGACAATTAGGTTGTGAAAGCAATGTATAACATTGGTAAAGACTCGGATTGGAATGTGATATTTTTGAGCTTTTATATTCTCCTTAACGTTTTACGGTGGATTTCTACTATTAATTACAAATTCTATAAGAATGCTTACGAGATGGACCTGAAATTGGAGTGTAAATAATCAGTTAAGTTCTTCTAGTGAATTTATACGAGATAGTCACATAAAATCAAATTATTTAACGTTGGATTTGTACTGTAAGTAATTCGTAATGAAGAAAACATCCTTTAAATTTCGATGTTGTGTTCCTTGTTAAAACAAATTTTCGACAATGCGCTTTTCGCATATTATTTTGTTAATTTTATTTTCCTCGTCAAGCTAATTTACACTGTTTTATTTCAACACTTCTTCCTATGAAATTAGTAGTGCACTGTGACAATTTTACAATGTTGTTCAATGCATAAACTTTGCCTTTGGTGTAATACTAAATATCATTTATCATGTTATCAAATTAATTAACTCCACCTTAAAATTGAAAAATATTAAAAAAATTTACCAATTTTAATATAATCTAAGAGAAATGTCGAATATTTTGAAAATAATTTATTGGTTGAAATAATTTTTAATCTTTTTCTACAAGAGATCTTAATTCAAGTCAATTGCAAATTCAGTGATGGAATATTAAATAATGTTCACAAATAAAACTACCGCCCCCCCCCTGAGGAGTATGCGGTATCTGTAATTGGCTAAAGCTAATTTGTAAAGTAATTGGCTATTTTTTTTAATAGTTTGCGAACTCTCATATAATCTCACCACAAATTTCATTAACATAATAAGAAAAATTTATATTTATATAAGATTCACATCAATATAACTTTTAAAAATTTTTTTAATGATAATTATCATTTATTATGATTGACTAGTTTTAAGTCTGACTTATTTTTCACAATTTAATCACACTTTTCTGCTATTTTTTATCTCTTATTTAGTGTTTTGAACCAAAACAAATTCAATGGTTTTTATTTACATTTCTTTAATTTAACGGAAATTGGTTTAACATCAGGGGACTCGAAACGAATTGATTTTTGTACAGAAATATTTCAAATAAATTCAGGTAAAGGGACAGAATTAAAATTTTCTCCATCGTGAGCTCCAAATTTTCCGTCCCCCGAGATTCAGAAGTACTTTTCAAAATTCTCAACTTTGGTTGCAGAATTCCTGAATTAATTCTCATTGATTCACTGAGCCTTGTTTTATTTCCTTTTGCTACTTACAATTCTTTCTGAACTTTTTGATCAAGATGAAGAAACTTGTTTGGAAAAGGAAATCCTAACTAAAATTAAAATGGAGTTGTTTGTATTTTCCAGTCTATTTGACAAAAGATTAATCTAATTTTAAATGATGATTTACTCGAAAAAGAATTTATTTTATTCAATAAGTGTGATTCTTCAATTAAGGATAATTTTGGATACATAAAATGAATACCAATCCAAGTATTTACTCAGTACTATTTTTTTAAATTTATCTTTTTAATTCTGGTTTTTAACAAAAATCTTTATAAAATTTAAAAAACTTAAAAAAACTCAACTATATTTTAATGCACATTCTAATTAAGAATTTAAATAGAAAAAATTTATTTTTCACAATTTCAATACATTTTTTACAATTGGTGAGAGTGCAGAATCAGTGACAATGATGTAATTAACACATTTTGAACTAGTTTTTATTTTTTATTTTAAACTTTACTTGTCAGAAACAAAGCTACTGGATTTCTATATTATTATTGTATACTAATCTTTATCATAGTCCAGGTTACATCCACATCGACAATGTCAGTCATATGTGCAGATAGAACTACCCTTTACGATTATATTGTATTATATACAAACATTTCAATAAGCAGTCACTAAATTTACGCTTTATCTTATTTTCCAATCTTGCCCTATTAATAATGACTTTAGTCTCACTATCATTAGATTAGATAGGAAAACTATAGATAAAATGAATTTATTAAACAAATTACAAAATTATTATTAACAAAATGAAATTTAAAACTGCTGAGCACAGAAATTTCATTAAAAATGCTTAATAATTATTGGGAACGTGTGATATGTCATAGAATCCGAAAATGAATGTGTAAAATGTTAAATTTATATGTTAAATAACTTAATTTATAGATTGGTGAATAAACATTTAATTACATTTTCCAAAAATTTATTGCTTTTTGATTGGCGCTTTCTAATAATTAAATCATTGCTAGTGATAATATATTCTTATTATTGTAGACTTTAACAAAAAAAATGCCCGAAGATTTAAACATTTTGGACCCTAGAGGTCAAATAAAATTAACTAAATTTACTTTAACCCAATGTGCTGGTGGAGAAATGGTTTGAATAAATTAATTTTTGATTTCTTTAAAAAAAATTTCAGTCTTTATTTCAAAGTAAAAAGAATGCAATTCTAGAAGAAATCGAAACACTTCAGAATATTGTTGATAAATTAAAAGAAAATGAAAGAAAACACAGAATAGAAATAAAGAAAAAGGAGGAACAGGTAAACATTTAATCGTTATAAAATTATATTTTATCGATAAATTTTATCAATTTTTTAAATTTCATTGATTTCAGATCAGATATAACATCCAAAGAATAAAAGAGCTGGAAAACTCAAACGCATTAGAAATTTACAAGAGTGCTAGCCGTTCCAACTCAGAAGGCTGTTTGTTTCCGATTCCAAATGGAGACGTTCAAAATTTTCATAACGGATACGGATCACAATCAAACGAGCCTACAGCCCCATTAACTGAACCGAGATCGAGAAAAAATGCTGTGATATACAGTGAGCGCTCATCGTCCGGTTCCGAAACACTGAGACCTTTCAAAACTCAAGTAAGCTCTTTAATTTTACAAGTATATTATCTTCACGTGGTTGCCATTGGTAGCGGATTTTTGGAAATAGTTTTACACGAAAATTCCTTTGATGATGCTTTATTGAATTTTTACTCTGTTTTATTGATTCCATGAAAACAATTAATCAATGTAAATACCTCAAGATTTTGATTGAATAAAGATTTTGTCAAAATATTTCAAAATTAATATAAATAAACATATATATATATTAATATTATAGAGATGTTTAGAATGCCGTCACTAGAACCACATGAAACTTGAGATGAAAATTCCATTTCACATATTATCTATTTTGCCATATTTACTTAATTTATAATTATTGCACCATTTAATTTTAATCATATTCATATATTTTCATTCAAATGACTAAATTCAAGTATAATATCAGCGCTGTTTCCCATTAAAGTGGCGTTAGAAACACTTTGTTGTCGAGACAAATATCTATTTAGTCCTGACATCACTTTAAAATTTATGCTAGATGAATTGTCTCAACAAAACAGCTGTTTAAGTAATCAATTTAAATCAGAATGGATTTTATGTATCAAGGAACTCCGAATAACTTTTGCAGATGTATTTCAATATTTAAAGATTACGATATATTCTATCAAACAAGTAAAAGTTCAATAACTAAAGCTATTGTAAAATTGGTGATGAGTCATTATGACAAAAAAAGAAGTTTTAGAAGTGTCACACACTCCTGTTCCTGATGTTATATTATCAATGAAAGAAAAACTTCACCGAACAATACAAGAAAAATCTAATTTAAATCTCCAAGGTCCACAAGGGCCACAGCAAAGAATGTTAGGAGATATAAATAAAATTATGAAAAGAGAAATGATATACTTTGAAGATATGAAAGTTCGTGGTAAATACTTAGAATTGGCCTATGACTACCTTAGATCAGTGCAACCAACAAGTGTTGATTCAGAAAGGGCGTTTTCGGCTGCAGGGATTTCCTACACAAAAATACGGTCCACGAATAAATTATGAAAGCCTAAATGCGTTGTTTTAAAGAGCATTTTTTAATAAGTTAAATTAAATAAAAAAACTTTAATAAAAATCTGTATTGTTTGTATTGTATGATAAAATTCTTATCGATGATTAGGATATTTTGCAATCACTAGCTCTATGTTATCATATCTTCCAATATTTGTTCGTTTCTATGCATTATTTACATTTTTCTTTATTTCACTGAAAACCACAGGAAAACACTAAAAATCGATGGTTGGAATAAAGAAAACGATGGAATCAAATCAAGTTGTCATAAATTATTTCAACACTTGGATGTTTGCTTTGGTGATCATGTATAACTTACAGTGATGACTTCATGGTGTGAAAATTTATGTTGAGTAGATACCAGCAAACATTAATACCAAACTTAGGCCTTGATCTTATGGTTGATCATTTATAAAAAGACATAACTGCTTAAGTTTACTATAATTAGTTTTTCTATCCAATTAAGTATTAGTTGTATTCAAATAAATGCTATTCATGGTACTGTATAGGTATATGTCATAAATTTCAAAAGGCCTATTGTTAATATACTGAATTTCCAATATCTATTAAAAAATCGTTAATAATTCAATAAAGCATGAAATAATTCACAACTTACTATATATATATATATATATTTTATCATCAATGGTGCAATTATATTCATGAATGCCTGTTTATGAAAGCATTTAATTATTCACTGACATTAACGTATAAAATCCTACATACTAAGATAGCTGTGAGATTTCGTTACTTTTCATTTTCGTTAAAAACCTTCGTTTATGGTTTTAACGCCGTAAGTAGATCTAATTATATTATTACTAATTATTACTAATTACAAAAGTTTATATCGCAAAAAATATGAAAATTTTCAAAAACAAAATCGACTTGGATAAATGTTATATAGGAATGAAGAAATGTATTAAAGCAGATGTTAAGATAAACAAGTTTTCTGATTAACTTAGTTTTATTAAGGATGGAGATTGGTAAGTTGAAGAGGTGGACGAAAAAATTAATTTTATATATATATATATATAATTAATTTTACTTATTTATTCAAATAATTCTCAAGGATTTACTCAGCTGTTATTAATTTACAAATGAAAACATAGTTATAGAATGTAGATAGAATTTGTATTTGTCACCAGCATAAAACTTGAATAAGTGCCGAGTGTTTGACTAAAATATAAGTAAATGTGCTTTCATTATTGACATTATGCTCAAGGACAACTTGACTTTTGTCATTGTATTTTTTCTGTAAATATTTATCTCATTGAGATTTTGCATCAACCAACAGGCAGCATTGATCTATTAGATATTTATCAATGTGCTCGGTCAGATTTGGACCATTTAAGATATGATCACAGTTTCTATATTGCGATTTACCTTTGAATTATCCACGTGTTATGATTATCCTATAAAGCACTATCGAATTTTACATTTATAAAGTTTATACATCTTTCAGTACTTTTCAACCTTTCGGTATTTCTAATATAAATGTATGTAAATGCTGGTAATTGGAGGTTTGACCATATGTGCTTTGTTCACAGTGGGAATTTATCTATAAAAGGTTTGTCCACATGTAGGTTTGTCTCTAATTGTACTGTTTTAGTAGGTTGTAATCCTATATAGGACTGTTAACAATATGACTAGTTTCCTTTAACTGATCCATAAGTGGATGCTAAATAGTTAGCAACGTATCACAAATCAACTAGAAAATTACACTCATTCCTACAAAATACATATCGCATGTGATTTGCCCATTTAATACCTAAATAGACTTACATCTAATGTATATTCATATTATTCATACCACATGTGAAGAAACTATGAGACTGTTTTCAATAGTGCGTTTGAATTAAAAATAGTTTTATCCTTTCAATTCAATCCCTTTCTTTTTCCAATTCTAAATCCTGGATGTATCACTCGCAATTGTGATAAGTAAATCATAAGTTGAAACCATACAAAGTCCTTGACATTTAAGAGGATTAATTAAGATGTCTAGAGCAACTTCATGATCCCAAGGAAGATAGATAAAAATTTGCATGATAATAGTAATAATAATTTACATAAAATCAAAATGAACATAAATGTTTATGGGAATTGAGGAAACGAAGCAACAACTGAACTAAAATGACAAATATTACACCATTATATATACATTTTACCGTGCCCTATTTCAACCTGCGCCTTGTGGTGGTAGATATTAACTTGGAATTAATTAATGTATGAGCCATTATGAATGAAAAAGAAATAGATTAAAGATAATAAACATGGATGTCTTCTTTGTATATTTATAATAAAAACACCCAGTACAGCATAAAATCCCCATGAAAAGAATTCACTGGTAAACATTATTTTTAATTTTATAAAATACAAAACCTTAAATATCTCGAAATGAAGAAAGATGACCTAAGTTCACATAATAATTTAACGGGCATTTATGTTTATTATCCCTATCATTTAGTTTTTTGTATAAAATATGATTTTTTTGCAATTTTTAATACCACTGAAACAAAATCCCATGGGCGACTTACAACTTTAATTTACTCCAAGTCGCATCAAAGTCATTTTTAATTAATAAAAATAAAGTATAATAAAGCCTTTTTAGATACGTAAGATTTTTGGTACTTTCACTACATTTTTAAACCTTTCAAGCGCAATAATCTCAAATATAATCAGAAGCTTACTTTATGAAATAAATTATTATTATTATTATTATTATTATTATGCATGAATATTTGATTTGGCTGTTTACTAATTGATTATTATCGAATATCACAGTGCAAATGATGATTTAATTGATGTATAATAAATTTGGGATACTTATAACCGTATATTTATATTAAAGGAAGTCAGTGATAATAGTTTCAATCCGCCAGTCACAATAAGGTTAGATTCGGATCTATTAAGGCATGTAGTTTATTTTCCCGTCATGATATTTATATATGATGTTATTTGATTTTTTGGGTTGCTGAAATGATGAGATTTATTGAAATTTCCATTTTATTGTACTGCTAATAAGCATGAAATTGATTCTCTTAATCAACTGAGCATTATAAAATAATAATAATAATATATATTCTCCAATTTGTTCCTTATATATTGGATTCTTTTTTCATTTTAGTATTCTCGAATGAAAAGTTCCGAAGAAACTTATTCATCTACCTCAACATCAGCATCTCCTCTTCGATTATCTGATATTAAAAATTATAATCACAATGCTCTTCCAGTTTCTAATTATTCCCAGTTTCACAGATTTGCCTCCAATAGAAGCCAGATTAGAGGTTCTCAATCCAGATTCAATATCACCTTTAAGTAATTGTTTTCTTTTCTAAAGTTCATTTTAAATTTTCACATTTTTGTTTGGACTTTGAATAATTACAACCTGACGATTGAATTTGACTTTGCTGAAATTACACATAGATTTTCATTAATTTTTTGACATATTGGATTCTTTCTCGTAGATTTGATCGTTTTTATCATCTCAGGATAGTTTAACAGCATCAGCCAAATTATCCAATCGTTTTTTATCTTCTATGGCTGTTTTCTGTGACTTCCACGTGTAGCAAGTTATACATTTCCTTAGATATTAATACTGACAGTGACCAATATATCAACAAAAACTTGATTTTTTTATAAATCTTTAAAATAAATTTTATATTTTTTAATGATTTTGACCTCTTTAAAATTTGAGTTCCATAATATCTCTAATAATTCCCCATAAAATTATTATTATTGTTGGGTTATTGTATTGGTGGTAATATTTAAAAGTCACCAATCAAATCTCTCACTCCAAAGCGTGTTTTATTTGATCAACAAAATAACAATTCTTAGACAATATAAACCTTTTATATATTATCACAATTGATTACATGAATTATAACAACACGATCGATTCAATACTAATATTTGATCGATTCAATACTAATTATTCAATACTAATATTTGATCGATTCAATGTTAAATAGGTAATTACACAGCTTATCTACTCGTATAAATCCCAATTACTTAACAATCACCAGCCACTGATTCGGTAAATTGAATTGTATTCTCCTTTGCTTTGACTTGAATTAATTCAGTATACTTTGAACCTTTCATATTCAACTGAATTTTATTGCACCGTTTAGTTCTCATATTTTCTCTTTCTAATTTCTTTAATTTTTCTCTACTGTTTAATTGCGAATTATTTATTTGACTATCTTTTTAATTTTTTCATCGACCACTAACTTCTGATTCCATTAAAAAGTCTTTTGCTTTTATAGTCCTCACTTGTCCGACACTTTTGATAATTCTATTTTTTCCATTCTAGTTTCTATATAATTTGTACAGCTTCTGTGTTATCACTGACAGCTATCAAGATATGTCATGTTTTGCCCTTTTTGTTGTTCTGTCTTTTCTTGCACTCCTGATACCTCTGACATGCTGTCAAGATATGAATTTTTCTCTTGTCTTATTTCTTTATAATTTGGAATTCCTTTTTCCCTTTTGCACTTATTAATTAGCAATGACCTTTCTCTTGCTTTGTTGTTTGATTTCTTTTATTTGCTCTTCCTTTCTCAAGTCCTATTTCAAGATGCTTGTGATATTATTAGTAAGAAACACTTGCCTTGGTAGAATGTTGGTGCAGATTGACAACTTATATAGTTATTTCCCATTGATATATAACCCGATAATATTTATATCATATTATGTCTGTCATATTTATTAAATTGTATTTAAACCTTCTTTTTGATTTGACCAATCAGAAATACCATTTTGATGATTTCCGTTGTCCTGTGATTAAGGTAAGTTACAAAAACATTTTAAGCTGGTCTTCTGAGTTGGAAGATATTCACGAATCTTTGTGGAAGGTGTAACCTTCACTGGCCAGCTATTGTTGTTGATAAGTTTCTATTTCATCAGCAAAATTTGCAAAAATTAGAATTACATCAATTTATTTGGAAGAACTGGGAACAGACTATTTGGATATCGAAGATTATTTATTTAATGGTGTGTTTTTATGGTTGGGTATTATTTGAGGCGGGATTACAGTTTATAATATTTTCCTTAATTTGTGCTAATATTAATTGATAAGATAATTATCGAGTAATTATGTGTTTATTGGATTTTTGGGTTTCAGATCTTTTGGAACCAATAGTAACAGCAGTGTAGATAGTAGCAATTCCAGCGTCGAGATACCAAATCAGCCGGTAGTGGCGGCCAGATCTCTATCTAGCAATTCCAATTCAGATGTAAGCAGTTTATAACTTACCCATATAGCGTTTTATAGGTATTTTCTTGTCCATTTTTATCCAACTGATATGTTGTCGGGTTTGAATATCGAGTTTTCTCTTTTCACATATCGTTTACATGTATCGAATTTGTTCGGAATATTTACATTTCTAAATATATTTTTGCATTGATTTAAGAATATCTTTTTCCGCTGAAAATTTCTTATTGGTTCAAAGTTTTTTGTTCTTTTGTCGATTATTGACTGTCGGACTTCGGAGCCGGTTTACGTTCTGGATCCTGCTCCAGTGTGGCTCCGTAGCACCAACAAAATCTGTTGTTAATCAAATAATTTTATTTTTTTTGTGTGCAATCACGTTAGTTTTATTTTTTGTTTTTATTTATCTATACACTCAATTCTGTTTTTATGCGTGATAGATACGTTCCACAGAAAAATGCATAAAAAGGAGACTACTACATTGAATAAATAGGGATAAGTTCCATAATTTTCGAAAACCGCATAAAACCAAATTGATAACCAAAAGATCGCATAAAAAGATTGATATGGTGGGTATCTAAAAGTGTTTGAAGAAAGAAGGCTTATAGTTTCAAAACAAANAATTTATTTGGCTATCACGAGTTGAAATTCAATTATAAATTAAGTCTATTATAAATCCATAAAAGGACAATTATTATTTCAATAATTTTCACATTAATATTTGTAAGAATATAGATCAAAACAATATCGCAGGGGTCGGCAGCCTTTTAGATGTGGTGTTTCAAGCTACTCTGACAATTAATTCAGGGTGCCACCTTATGTCTTTTTACAAATAAGTAATGGTATATGTCCGTCACATTAAACAATACAGTTCTTTATGAAAAATAATTTTAAATATATTTAATTGAAAAACAAACAACATAAAATCCCATTGACAACTCCAACGCATGCCATAGGTTGCCGACCCCTGCAATATAGTATACCTAATATATTGTTTTGATATATAGTCTAATACATTGGTTTTCAATCTGTGCTTTTCGGCAAGTTCCAAATAGCTGCTTAAAATTTTACAATTACAATGTAGCAACTAAAAATAATTTTTAGAATTTATTTACATTTTTTTCTGTACTTTGAAAAAAATTTTTAAGCTTAACAAAATTTTGCAAAAAAACAAAATACAGGAGCAGAATAAATGTTGAGGATGATTTGAAATTGCAATTATCACCAATAACGCGAGATTTTCTAGCAATGTGTAACTTAAACTAAGGGTTTTTTAAGGATTGAAACTATAAGTTCGTAAAAGAACAATAGTTTTATTAATAAAAATCGTCATTCATACATCTTTTTCACTATATATTTCAATAGTATCACTATCATCATCAGGTTACTTACATTCACGACGAATGAATTGATATAATATATAATTGATAATATATAAACAAATTATAAAATCAATAAATTTTAAATTATAAATAAAAAATTTTTAAACAATTATTTTTTTTTAAATAATTTTAAATAATTTAAACTTTTATATTTAAACTTTTAACATTATTCAAAAAATGGGACTTTAATTATTTTTTTAATTAATTAACATTACTATTATTATTATACATCAACATACAAAGACTTAATATAAAACATTCAACACAAACGTATTCACTGCATTCTGCACATTGATTTTAGGATTAAAAGTTCTTATCAATAATGCTTCACATCTCAAACGCTCAAAACAATTATCAAAATTTTTTGATAAAATTTTAAAATCAAACATTCCTAAATCTCTCATACAGACTTTATTGTGATCCTTAATATTGGACACTCCCTTCGGTCGACAGTGTTCTTGAACTCAAGTACAGAGATGGCGGGAAGTCTCTCCAATGTATGTGGCATTACACCCATTACATGTGAACTGATAAACGAGATTCGAACACAATCCAACCGGAGTTTGAGATTTACTAACAAACATACTACGTACTTTGCACGATTTTCAAAAAATTCTATAATTCAATGTACCCAGCTGTTTACCAATCTTTCTAAAATAATATTTTTTGAATAATTTTAAAAGTTTAAATATAATTGATTATTGAAAATTATTTTTAAAAAATAATTGTTTAAAAATTTTTTATTTATAATTTAAAATTTATAGATTTTATAAATTGTTTATATATTATCAATGTAGTATAGTTATTCATCCGCCGTGAATGTAAATAACCTGATGGTGATAGTGATGCTATTGAAATATATAGTGTAAAAGATGTACGAATGGCGATTTTTATTAATAAAATCTTTACCGTGTTTATTTAAATAATTATATTGTTGATTAAATCTTTTGGTGTTTAATAGTGTTTTTACTATCTGGGCAAGAACCCAATTAAAAAGTACATAACATGATTTTATTTACTAATTTAAATATTCTTAATTTGGTGTTTTTAGAGCATTTAAATTAATTTATTTGCAACACTAAATCATTTAAATTTTGACCATGCACATTATTTTTAATTAAAATTTAATATTTTCCAACAGAATGTCAATATTAACATTTATTATAAAATGAATTTGTGACATTTTTACACTTTTCTGCCAGTATTTCAGTTACTTTTGCTTAAATAAAAATGTCAAGGTCTTGGATTTTCTTGAGTATACTTTGTCTTTAGATGTCCCATGTGTGAAAAGTTTTATTGGTCGGTTAGGTGACACTTGACAGCCCAAATAAATGGTCCTACTCTTCTCTTATTATATGGGGTTTTCTTAAGAACTGTATCTTTATTTCTTAAAACTGTATTCAACTTTCTTAGCGACATTTATTACTGATATGCTAGAATTTCTTTCATAAATTTAGCAAATGTTAAAATTGTTCCATTGTCAAGTGGACTTCATAGGCTTACAAGCACTGTCCGTTTTGTTTAAATTTCTCAAGGATATTCCTCGTAGTTTTCTTTGGCGATATGGTTGTCTATTATAACTATTATAAATGTATTTTTTTAATCGAATTCGCTGATTCAATCTCCACCATATGCAAAACTTTTCCTACATGTTTGTTAATGAGGCTATAATTACATTTTGAATTTCGGTGTTTTGCAGTCGTATTGTGAATGTTTAATTAATTATATATTTTAAAATACGGATGTTTATATAAATTTATGAAGGATATCGATGTTTCTTTTTATATTAACGAATTTTCGGCACTGCCTTTTTTTCTAGGTGACTTTTTTTTCAAATCACTTGACAAAGGCAGTGCCGATAATTCGTGAATATAAAATAAGTATTGATATATTTAATGATTCATAGTTTATTAATATCAAGTTTTTTAATAAATACAATATTAATTGAAAAGAAATCATTGTGAAAATTAAAATATTAAAAATTTATTAAATCTACACATTAAAGGATAGAGCCTAAATTAAATTTATAATCTCATCTTCGGTTCTAGCTCCCGGTTTGAAGTCTTGCTTAATAAAATTAAAACTAATTTCAAAATTAATTAAATAAACGTGGAAATGATTTTATTATAAGGATGTGCGACTAGAACTTTGTTTTACAACATATTCCATTAGTTTCCCTGTTATCGTCAGATAGGATAGAATAATCTATCAATATTAAAGATTTTTAAATATTTAATTATAATATTGTTTTAATATAATTTTTAATAATCTATAAACTTTTGAAAAATTGAAATTTAAAAATTATTTAATATATTTGTAAACAGCAAACAATTATAACTGAAATTATTTTAAAGGATTCAAAACATAAGTGTTGACAGCATTTTGCACATTAATTTTCGGATTCAATTATCATATCAACAAAGCCTCATAAATTACAAATTTCTAATAAATATTAAAAAATTTTACAATCAATATTTTACTCATACAACCCTTATTGGAGGTCGAATACAGAGATGATGGGAAGCCTCCAATGTGTGTGGCATTTCACCAATTATATGTAAATATATTAAATGCACAGAGACAAAATCTTGAAACCCGCCGTATGTATGAATGAAAATAATTTATTAGTGTTAGAAATGATTGATTTATAATTGGGAAAAAATAAAAACTTAATTACGGTTATACATAAAATACATTTGCCCTACCATGATTTGCATTTATATTTGACATGCTACAATATAAAATGAATATTTTACTTTGCTTGCAATAATTTTAAAACAGTTTCAAGCTATCGTAGTTTTGCTTTTTGGAACCCGTATTCAATATATTATTATTATCTATATCGACTCTTATTCGGGATAATGGCTGTTATTATACTGGTTTTGATCGGTGTTGATTGCTTGGGTAACAAATTGGAACTGTTAGGTTTCAGTTATTTTCTCGGACAGGATTTATTGAGACCTAATTAAGGAATATTAAATGTTCATTATTTACACAGTGGAATTATTCACAGTTGCGCATCATATATCGCCTTAATCTATCTCATTTATCTATTCAAAGAGCGCTATTTTTCAACAAATCAATCTGCTGCTATAAGTTTTAATCTCCTTTGATTTCCTTCGAGGAAAATGATATTAGACCGTGTTCAGGCCACTCTTTAGTCCAGTGTTCCGCAAACTTTTTGTGTTCAAAGTACAGCTGCCAAATCAAGCAATTTTAGAGGTACACCATAGAAAATGTTTATTTAATAATTATTTATTATTAAAATCAATATAATGTGAAAAGATGTTTAATTAGAAAATAATAACAACTTCATTTTCTTTTACTATTCAATACAACTTGATTTCGTAATAGAAAATTTTCAAAATTCTTTTATAAAAAATTTGTTTGCTATTTATAATGCATATCTCGGTTGGGTAGGTATGATGTCACATGGTGATTACATCATTGTGGATTTCATTATTGACATTTTCTTCTCTTTATTATTGATCTGATTTTTATTATTCATGACGAGCACTGTGTCGCACTGCAAATTGTTTCTGATCATTCTATTGGTTTACACTGTGCTCAGGTTGCATAACATTACTTTCCAATGTAAAATATGCTTTTTCTGATTCAAGAATTTGATTGTCCATGAAATATGATCTGCAAACTTTTATTAATTCCTCTAATTTACTGATTGGTTTTCTTTTTAATCCATTGATTCATATTGCCAAGGGAATAATGAAACCAAGCAATAGCCAAACTTCCTATGTGATATGCGTAAGGGATTATGTAATATTTTGTTTTTACTTAATTTGAAAATAGAACAAATTTTCACTATTAAATCTAATCAAGTTTATCTTGTTGGTGTTCTGATTCATACGAATGACGGGTTTTTAATTATTTGTATTCATTAATTGGAGTGGTCTATCGAATTTGTATTTCTTCAGTGATTATTCGTGTTGGGCATTGTAGGATTTACAGAGAAACCTTACCCAAACCTGCTATTATCAGCAATGCGAAATAATTCGATGCTAAATAAAAAAATGTAAAATACGATAAAATTAAGATAAAACATTTTTAATAATTTTCCAATCGAAAATATATATTTCTAGCAATTCTTAAAAAAAATAATTAAATAAAATAATTAAAATCTAAATTAAACAGCTATTAATTGGTGGAGGAGTAATGTATTATTGGGTTTATTGTAATTTCTATTTGCTGCTGTGCCTCATAAATATGCATTTCGTGTGTGTGTGTGTGTGTGTGTGTGTGTGTGTAATGCACTGGTTTCTATTAATATGATTGGGCCTCTTGTGATTTGCACGCATATACAACCAATAAATAATAACCAATACAAATAGGTGTCAATATTGTGTGCTTTATACTATTTGAATTCAAATATTATCTTTGTTTGTTTTAATTGATTGTACAGTGTGTGAATTTCATCGATTTTTACATTTCTATTGATAAATTGTTGTTGATATATTAATTTATTTGGGTAAATATTTAAATATACAAAAAATATTTAAAAATTCAAAATTTGTATTGAATTTTTAATTTGGAATTTCATTGTTGTTTTTACTTGAATTCAAAAAGGACGTAGTCAATATTTATCTATGTGGGTTTCAGGACCATTGAGAAAATATAACATTGGATATTATTTAGTGGTAGGTAAATGTCATTCAAAATGTACTTATAATGGAAACAGGGTTTTTGTCTCACTTGCGGTTGGATTTTCTTGAATCTTCTACTTAGCGTAATTTTCTTTGCTTTATCCGGCTTTAGAAAACCTTTCTTATTCAAGAAGACAACAAAGTATAAGTATTAAGGTCAAATAATAATTCCTAATTCTTTATGGGAGGGTATTTGTCTCGTTGGTAAATAACTTAATAATGTTTTGTTTGTGGGTGCAAAAATATCAAATTTTATATCGAGAATATTAAATAAGTCTGTCTAATTTACTTATATATAAAAAAATCAACCTTCGAATAGTGAGTTGTGCGAACTATACAGCAAAACAGCAATTTTCTATTTACTAGCTTTGTTTTAAAAAACATTTTATAATTATTTAATTTGTTAAAATGGAGAAAAAAACTTACAGAAATCTAGAGGAATCCGCTACACTTGAAATTTTGAATTTATGCAATTAAATTAATGTCACAAAATTATGTCTTATTCTTAAAAGATATTACGGCCTATAAAGATTCACAAAATTGAGACTTTAATTGAGCAGGAGATTGTTTTACTACATAAAAACTTTAAGTTGACATCAAAGCCGAAAAGAATATAATACTTGACTTGAAAAGATTCAAGATAGATAAATTGCCTGAAAAAGATTCTTTTTCTTATGAATTCCTTCCAAGCCTTGGACATTTTCGAAAACGTTAGTGGAGACAATATATAAAGCTGTAGTTGATATTAGTGGTCAAGTACTGATTAGAAGGCTTTTGTAGTTAGGAAGTATAAAAAATTGTGACGCAGATCTAGTGGTGAAATAATGAAACAAAGCAAATCTATTTACGAGGCTCTAAGATTCTAAAGCTATGAGAAATCAAAACAATCACAATGAAGACGTCTTGATCCAGAAAATTTGAGCATATAAGAACCTGAGTTTTTTGTCTAGGTAAAGTTCAAACAAAAAAAGTTTAGGAAATATTTATAGATATGAGTTACTCATGTATAATATCATCGCAAGAGTTCATTATAACCTCGATTCTTTATTATTATTATATTGATCCAATTATGCTTAAGTTAATATAGGCAAAATTTGTGACTTCAATATTCAAAAAGCAAAGATAGTTCCTCACAACCAAAAATTTAATCAAGAACTAATTATGTTCCCTTAATATTCCTAATCTATATCAAAGGTTTTTAAACCTTTTTCTTCGCCGACCACCAACTAAAAATCTGAAATTTGCGGATCACTAAATAAAATTAGGCTTCGCAATTTGTGCGTTTTTATGGATAAATAAAAAATTTCATCCTTGACTAGGTATAAAATTTTTTGATTTTCTAATTTTAGGTCACAATTATTTTAAACATTCCAAAATTTTTCAAAATAATATTTTGTTTCGCGGAACCACGGTTTAAGAACCGCTGATCTATTTCACTATAATCAGTAGCTTAGAAGTAATGAAGCGCTCTTTTTGTACGGTTTATATTCTCATATAAAAATACCAGTGAGTTTGATTTGCATATCTAAGAGATTAAGACTGTTGTATTTGTGATTCAAAATAAAAATAACGAGCATCTCCGTCATAAACAAATGAAAAGAATATATTGTATGTCATTATTGAAAAAATATTCTTTTCAGTATAGACTTATCTCCCTATACTCCCTACAACCAGGGCCGGCTCAGATGTTGAGACTTGGGGATTTTTCCCTAGGCCCCGTGCTTAGATATTTTTTGATACCAAATGCAACTCAGTTTTTTCAAATTAAAGTTTATTAAAAATTATCTAAGATCAACGATGCAAAAAGATAGATTAAAGGGTGACTATGTTGTCAATAGAGCAGAAGGTAACAAAACAGATAAATTTTGATGATATTTTCGAGAAATTAGCAGTAAAAAAAGTTTGTACGAAATAAGAATAAAAAATATATTGAAGAAATAAATATTTCATTAAATAAATTGATAAAATTATGTTCATGTATCATTCTCTAGTTTTATTTTCTTATTTGTATAGTTTCAACTAGATACGAGTTTATCTATATCACCAAATGAAAAGAAATACATAAATTGATTTTTTAATGAATTTAATATTAATTAAAAAATTGTTAGAATGAAAAAAATACAAATCCGTAAAATTTACTTTAAAAAAATTATTTGGTGACATTTTTTTCGAATATTGAACGCAAAGCGAGTGCCCCTAACTCTTTGGCACCCTTGACAAATGCCAATTCTGCACTAAGGAAGACCCGGCCCTGACTATAAATCAATATAAAATATAAATATAGGGTTCCGTGTGCAAGTAAAATGCCTGTAGCTATGTAACCATATATTATTAAATTAAATTGTCGAATAATTTACTGTCAAATTTTTATATTTTATCAATTTAAATTTATTTTTCGATAAACTTAGTAATTTAATCGGAATATGTCTGACGTAATAATTATCATTTTGGCTGAATTTTTTCTATGAAAATATTTGGCCTGTGACATAATATCAATTTTATACGGTTTCATAATGGGGCTTTTATTGACTGTACCTGGCATAGTAATATATATATATATATATATATATATATATATATATATATATATATATATATATATATATATATATATATATATAATATATATATATATATATATATATATATATATATATATATATATATATATATATATATATATATATGTATATGACACATGTGATTTGATTATTAAATATTCTGTCATGCTTTACATTATCATTCATTAAAATGATATTAAAACATTATCTCCCATTCCACTCTTTCATAAATTTATATTTAGTTAAATTCCCAACAAAATTTTGGTTAATTTTTTATCTTTACTGAGGTTTGCATTTATCCAGTCTATGATATATTTTTCGAAGAAAGTAAATGAAAAATAAAGGAAAATAAATTTTAATAAACATTTAATTAATTTATAGTTATATAAATTGTGATATTGCACAATAAATTACAATATATCAACTCAAAATAATATAGGAACATTGCACCTTACACCTTCGTTTCTCAATCTTTTTAATCTCGCGACCTTCAAAGGGTAAAAAATTAATACTTCACCCCCTCTTAAAAATCTTGTTAAAGCTTTGAAGTCTCCCGTTAAAACCCACAATCAACTAATTAAACTATAAGTTGATAAAATTATACAACTACGAGGTTAGGTAAGTTTTTGAAATGAAACCGAAAATTTAGTCATTTAAGCATTGAAAATAATAATCCCTTAACAATTTGTCTTTAGACTGTAGATCTAAATTAAGTGTGCTGTTAAAAACATATTCTAACAATAATACTTACAAATGCTTTTGATTTGTTCGTTTTCTGGAAATATTTTTAAAAGTTTATTTCACGACTAACAGTTTTATAATTGCTACATTGCACAGCTGTCTCTTCATTCCTTAAAAATTTACAGTTTTTTTCTTTTGTTGATTGCAGTGCCGTGCCTGTGTGAATGCTGTCTGTGTGTCAGTCTATATGGCAGCCTCAGAGATGACATAAGAAAACAAAATAAAGTCTTTATTTTTAATGTTTATTATTATAGCTACATATATAATGTGAATAACACAATAAAAAATTAAGTCTTCGTGTATTTTAGCAGCAAATTCTTCAATCGCTTCGTGAATACTTTAAGAATTATCATTTTCACTGAAATTGCAATCAGTATTTGTAATATCTTCTATTTCCTTATCACTACTAATATTATCATTAGCATTTTTATCGGAAACAAATTTATTAGTTGTTTTTTTTCTTAGCTTCAATTGGTTTTATATTACGACTCCTGACAATCTTTTCGTTTTTTTCTCAGATATTTTTAGATCTTTTAATAGAATGTTTAAAAATATAAATAGGGATTGAGTTAAAAAGAGAAATATTGAAATTTATTCAAATTGAGTTAATTGTTTACCAAAATTATAAGAACTTTTTTCAGTTGACATTGTATATATTAAAAAATTTGACTATGAATCAATAAAGATATCGATGTTTTTTTTATATGTTTATTGATTCATAGTCAATTTTTTAATAAATACAATAATTATAAAAAACTTTAAATAGTGAAGTTATATGAGGATGTTGTCCATTTTAATTAGGCCGCTTACGTGCTTGGAACGCAATGAACGCTGGTCAGGTACGCCCCGAATTGATTGTGGAATCTTATGCATTATTATAATATTTAGCTATCAAGTATGATGTAACATTAATATTGAAGTGCTTAAATTTAGAATTTCCATTTTTTATAAATATTTCTATCTGTAAAATCCTTTATTTTTTCTTTCACCTTTGAACTGTTTTTGATATTTTTCTTTTCAATATGACTTCTGATTAAAATATTTCGCTATTATTCCATCAAATACTTGCACAGTCTATTCACAAATTGTCTTCATTTCTCTTTGTTCTTGGACTAATATTGACATTTCCATTCCAAATAAACTCGTTTATAAGCGACTGTTTTCCTATCAATTTCTCAACTTATTCCTTTTAATCATATGCCTGGCACATTTTGTTTCTACTATTGTCTAAACTATTTTTAATTAATTTGTATTTTTACAAATCCCTTTATATTTTAATTTTTAATTTCCACATGTTTCCAGTTTTTCCTCTTAAAATATATTGATTTTCAGTTTGTAATTCAAATAATTACTTTTTGATTAATTAAATTTGCTCCAAGATTTTGTTCTTATGATCCGATAGAAAAATCGAAGAAACCCCCAAAAGAGAATTTATTTATATATCTAATATCTGGGATAGATCGCCTAAGGATTTCACACCGCTTGTTACCAGTTAGCAGTTTTAAATTTGACTATTAGCTTGAATTTTTTTCTCCTTTTTAATGCACTCTCTTGTTGTCGTTTCCCCACTTACTATTTTTATTTATATTAACTGATAATTGCCCATGTCATTTCGGCAATCCATCTTCAAATTTTAATTGACCCTAATTAATGCAAACTAAATAATTCCATTTCACACATTATTAAATACTTATTTGCTAACTATATTTTGCAAACTAAAAAATGTTTTCGCACACTATAAAATCAATATTTGCACACTATTCTTAAAAATATTTGTAAATTATAAAATAAAGTTTTCAGATACAATGCTTAAATACAACATTTTATAGACAATTAAACTTCAAATATGTAATAAAATAAATAGGCATTTAAAAATGATTTAACAAAATGTTTGTGGGATGGGAAATTTGTTTTGCACTAGATTTAGCAACGTTTTAAATTCTACTGCACCAGCAATGCTTTTCTTTCTTTTAGTTCCAATTAAAACATTTTTGGCTTCATTTGGAGGGGCTACAACCTTTAGTCGGGTAGCTAATCCAACTTTTTCTTTGATTGCATTATTGCTCTTTCGACAAAGAAGTATCGACTATGAATGAATTATCAAATCGAATTAATAGTTAAACAAAATTTCCAATTAGTGTGCAATTATAGTTAGCAAATATTAATTATAGTTTGTAGTTATTATTTATATTTAGCATTTATTATAGTGTGCATTTAGAATGTAGCGATTTTAATTTGCCTCTGGTTACCACAACTCTAATCCGTTCAAAGATATTTAATTAATTTTTTTGAAACTCCATCAAATTCCCAATATCTCTCCTGGACCCGTTTAACTTTTGATTCTATGTATGAAATCAGCAAAAATTACGGAAATGCAAGCAGAATTACTAATTTTCTTAGAATGGATTACTCTTCTGTAACTATCATAGTTATATTTCCTTCCATTATCTCTGGAGCTGTCAATATAGCTCTCGTTCCCTTTTTTGATCTTCCAAATGATCTTCTAAGATTAAGATTAAAGCCTGATTAGTAAATAAATATTTGTTTTAATATTTCTATTGGCGCATTCAATGTATAATTAGTGGCATAACTTCTTCGCTTTTCTTAGATTTCGATAGTTTCGATAGAGATCCTTGAAAGCGACATACGTAATCTGCATTTTGGCAAATTGTATTGTGTGATGTTGATGAAGCAATTCTTATTCCAAATGTCTCAGAGAATTTTATTTGGATATCTTTCAATTTACTACCTTGATCATTAATTTTGTTAGCAGACCCTTTTCTTTGTAGGCTCGTGCTTTTTTGTGCATTGCGATATTGCATCTAGCCGATCCTTCCTTTATTCGTAGTTGAGCAGCAGCAGTCACAATTGTTAATCCGTCCTCAATGACTAAAGTAATTTAATTATCTTTCTTTTCTTTAGAGATTTTTCCATAACCTGAGGCTTGTAGATGTACTTGATATAAGGATTTAATTAAATTTTATAATTATAAGAGTTTAAATTGATTATGATAATAATTGAATTGATTATGATAATAATTGAATTGATTATGATAATAGTTGAATTGATTATGATAATAGTTGAATTGATTATGATAATAATTGAATTGATTATGATAATAGTTGAATTGATTATGATAATAATTGAATTGATTATGATAATAGTTGAATTGATTATGATAATAGTTGAATTGATTATGATAATAATTGAATTGATTATGATAATAGTTGAATTGATTATGATAATAGTTGAATTGATTATGATAATAGTTGAATTGATTATGATAATAATTGAATTGATTATGATAATAGTTGAATTGATTATGATAATAATTGAATTGATTATGATAATAGTTGAATTGATTATGATAATAGTTGAATTGATTATGATAATAATTGAATTGATTATGATAATAGTTGAATTGATTATGATAATAATTGAATTGATTATGATAATAGTTGAATTGATTATGATAATAGTTGAATTGATTATGATAATAATTGAATTGATTATGATAATAATTGAATTGATTATGATAATAGTTGAATTGATTATGATAATAGTTGAATTGATTATGATAATAGTTGAATTGATTATGATAATAGTTGAATTGATAATTGAATTGATTATGATAATAATTGAATTGATTATGATAATAGTTGAATTGATTATGATAATAGTTGAATTGATTATGATAATAATTGAATTGATTATGAAAATGCTATAACACAGAAAAATTGAACTTGTCTTAATGAAAAATCAAAATAATACTCCATAACAAATAATGTGGAAATTTAATAGAATTTGGTAGAAATTTCTATTATCCTTCAGTTTTCTTTGTAATTTCATCTCATTCCGGCCAGATATTTGATAAAGAAAATCTATTTTTAGAGCGACAAAAGCGAAAACATAATAGTTCCCATACGCTGTCACGCCTCTCCCAGTCATCACATGAATCAAGTCGTAAGAGATTCACGAGAAATCAATGTGAATCGAGCAAAATTGTGCTACAAAGTATCAAACATGAAAATGCATTCCCGTATCAGAAAAGCGGCCAATCACAATCAGAATCGAAATAGCGTTTCTCTGGAAGAATTGCGAGAGGATGTCTCGGATATCTCGGACAATTCTAATTTTTGCGTTACCGCCACTTCTAATGCAACTTTTCGGCATCACAGAGAATCGAATGAATCAATCAGAACGGCTAATTCAAAGCTGACCTATCATCCGTCGAAAAAAGATGGCCGACCAATCAATTTGACTCGGGGCAAACAGCCATCGATCATACGGAAAGCTGCAAGAGCAACAGATAGAATGATGTGAAATGATTTGCATGAGAATAGTTATATTATTGATCATTATCGGCTCAATTATTGATCATTATCGATTATTGCTAATTGATTGGGAATTGTGAATAGCTCCTCCATCTGACCGCCCTCCGCTCCCCCTCCTCCCCCCTCCTCCCCCCTCCTCCTTCTATCGGCTGCGCCTTGATTTATTTGCTATTTCTTTTGTATATTCTTTCCCTGTTCAATATCGATCTGATTCAATTATGTTGCATTGTGCAGATTGAATTAATGATTTCTTTGAGTAATGTTTTTATGATTCATTATTTTATTTTCGGATCAGTCATTGGAAAATCCGATAACTGTTTTTGTTGAAATTGATTTTGTTATTGATTTCAGATTATCGACTATTGTAAATTTGTACATAGAATTATTGATTTTTGTTTTATTGATTGATATATTCAATAAATTTCAATTCCTATATAATATATATAGATGTATATCGATTATTCCAATATTGGATTGGCAATGCGCAAGGAATTGATGAATGGTTGGAGCTAAATTCTCTTATGGGAAATCAGG
>CAUHTR010001764.1:17500-21163 GCA_959609185.1 Schmidtea polychroa | reverse complement strand
AAGTTACTTATTAACAAGACGAAAACGGAGGAAAATAACGAGGAATATAGAAAAAGTTAAAGCATTTTAAGAAAGGGGGATGTAAGAGTTAGTAAATCTCTATATAAAATTATTATGGTTAAATGGTAAAGTGAGATCAGTTAGTAGAAAATAATTATTCTGTTAAAATTTTTAACTTAAATTTATATTAAATTATATCACTTATATAAATATATTAAATTAAATCAATTAATGTATGACCGTAATACATTAATATTAACATTATTACTAACCTTTTTGTGAATAAATGAAAATATAAGATCTAATTTAAATTCTAAAACAAATTTAATTATTTTCATAATAATTTGCTATATTTATTGACTTGTTTTTTAAATTTATTTTTAAATAAAATTTATTTTTAATGACAGTGTTTCGACCAGTCAGAGGGGATTGCCTCTGACTGGAATTGTTTAGCTCTTTTTTATATTCGCGTCTGTGTGCGCGAGTCTGGTTAGACCGATTCTGTTGGTGTGCGGCACACAGACCGAGACGTAGATTCTAATGTGAATTATTGATGGTAAGTTTATGAATGGTAAGTTTTTTGCATTGTATTGATTTATTAAATTAGATTGGATTAAATAAGATTTGTTTAAATTTGGCTAAATTGTTGAAATGTATTTTGGAAGAATGGCGGTCGGAATGGATTTGCGATGTGATGTAGGTTGTGATCAGAAATTCGTCTTACATCTTTTCGAAACATTAACTTTGTGAAAGGCGATCTCATTTATACTGGTTTCCAAGGAAAAAATTCTCGATAAATTAATTGTATCGATTGTCACGGAACTTTCACAGTTGTTGCCAGCATTTTTCATGATTATGCATGGATCGAGTCTTCTAAATTCACAGATAAGTTCGTCAATAAAAGCAACGATATTGTATTATGTATTCGTGAGGAAATAATATTGAATCAGGCTATGTCGGATCTTTCAAATCGAATTGTTTGCACCACGGAAATCAGAAATTATTTCATTGAAGAATTATCCAACAGATTTTCTCAGTTGTCCGAATTAAAACATCTTGGGTAAGTCGAAGTTTGAAATCGCGCGCGTGCTCGGGCGGAAACTGCAAATTGACAAAATGACATTATTCAAAATTGATCCACTGTCCTCTTTGGAGAAAAATAAAATTCTTATTCGTTCGTTGATCTCAATCAGACAGTTAGGTTAATAATTAGAGTTTTTACAATAATCAAGTGATTATTATTTAATTTTTGTAAAAATTATTGTAAAATATACTGAATTTGTGATTTTGAAAGATATATCACGTTATAATTGGCTGAATCGATGAAGAATTATGAACAATCAATATATTTCATCTCTAGTTAGGTATTTGATGGTAAATTTGGTGAAATATTTGTAGACATTATTGATTTTAGTGAATTTTGATCTTTTAATGGGCTCTTACTACATGAATTTAGATACTAAATTATTTCAATGGAAGGATGTCTGTAACAATTAAATAAAATTCATATTTTGAAGAATTTTCTATGAATTTTAAGAGAATTGATATATTAAAGGGCTGATATATTAAGTCGGTTGGATTTAGTGAAGGTTCAGTTAAGATGGATATATATATTTTAAGGGGGTGTTTAAAATTGTAGAAATATTTAGTGAGGGATCGGTTAAGGTGGAAATGTTTGAAATCTCTATTTAAAATCGACAATGTTTATATTGGTAAAATTTTAAAGAGAAATAGTCAGTATTTAGCTATGAATTAATAATAGTTCCTGTGCAATTATATCGTTTTAGAGGTTATTAGGTTGTGATGAATGTTATTGCACAGTAATTTAGATTTATGTTTTAGACCCAGTTTTTTATTAATTATCCACTGTTTTATTAAGTCGTTTAGGGTTAAAGATCAATTTACTTGGTTTTGACAATGAAATATTTGAAATCTTTAGAATTAATTGGGATTGATATCAAAGGTTATTGCTTTCAATTATTTTATTTAAGAAGTTATTTTATTCATTGTGTGGATATCAGTGACAAACTTGAGAAATATTGACTTAAAAGTTGGAAATCGACAACAGCTAAAGAAAATCGATCTTTATTAAAGGAATTTTATGATTTTAATTAGATTTCTAGAAATTAAATCGGTTGAAAAAAGGGTAAAATCTATTGAAGGAATATTATTATCTGATGGATAAATCTTTCAATGATATTTTGCTTAATTACCTTTGCTAAATATTATTTTAAATGACTAAAAATGACAAAGTTAATCAATATTCTTAAATTATTTGCACAAAATATCCCTGTTTCGGTTACTCAAAAATCCCTATTTAAAAAATGTTAACCATATATTTCTCACCAAAGATATATTACACCCAATGATCATCTCATTAAATTAGAAAAGAATTGTAACCCTATATTTCTAACTAATAAGCATCTTAATTGGTTAAATGATGACCAAATGATCATGTTTCTATTATGACTCATTTTTGACTCGAACAAAGACAGAAATGTACTGCAAATGATAAAGACTTTCTACCAAATTATCAATGAATATATGTTGTTATTAATGATTATGCATTTCTCACTAAATTACCTAAGAATGTTTAACTAATATACATATGCCTTAATTAATATACCCTTGCGACATGTTGAATGTGACTAGTACCTTTTGAGTAATTACCCATAGGGGGACAGAATATTTTGTCGGATAAATTCAGACAATATATAAATATAAACACTTATAACTAAAAATTACTCAAAAATACTATATTATCTAAGAATTCTGTTTTGTTTCTAGTTAATTAATTGAAATAATTGGTATATGTATCAACTATATAAAAATTGTTATGAATCCGAGAATATTTTAATTAAATGGTACAACCAAAAACATGGATTTCTAACTAAATTGGTAAATTTATCTGGAAAATATTTTACTTAAGAAATCGCTATATATTTAAAATAACCATGTACTTTTCACTAAATTGCCTAAAATTTGCTATATGGTATTGTTAAATAAAATAATCATAATAATAAATTACAAATAATAATATAATGTCAGGGCATGAAAAAATAATATAATTGTATGACTAATAAATTTTCAATACAAGTGCATAATTAACAAAGACTTTGCAATAAATGGGCATGATAAACAAAGACATTAGAAATATTATCTTTGCATTATGTCGAAGATGATTATGGCAGTAATATCAGAGGAGAATGAATGGACAGAGAAAAGCATCATTATGAATATTTCATGAATTGTAAATTTCCATATATATATATATATATATAAATAGCAATATTTCAAAAATTAATACAAATATTAAAACAAAATGAATATGTTTTAATCAAAAAGTATTACAATAAAATTAAAACATTTATTACGAAACAATAATAACCAATACTACTGCAACATGTAATGGCAACTTTAAAATATTGATTAGGGTTTCTTCTGCTTTCCAGCACCTTCATGGATTTTGCGAAGATCTTTTTCCATTTTGATGAACTCGTGGGTATATTTCATTCTGAATAATCTAAAATAATATCATATATTATAAATACCAAACCATTCCATTCATCTTATCACCAACATTTGGTAGTTGCGCCCCAATATATTTAATTACCAAGATGATTTCATATTATTCAATGTTTGAAAATTTTCTACATTATAGTA
>CAUHTR010001764.1:0-12500 GCA_959609185.1 Schmidtea polychroa | reverse complement strand
TTATTATTATTATTATTATTATTATTATTATTATTATTATTATTATTATTATTAATATTATTGCAAATATTGGTCAAAAAGATAAATTATTTTTACACACACACACAACCCATCAACCTTTATTATTATTATTTTTGAAAAACCTAAAATATTATTCACACACACACAACCCATTAAACTTTATTAATATTATTTTTGAAAAACCTAAAATATTTTTTACACCACACACACAACCCATCAACCATTAATATTATTATCAATATTAAAAAACCTAAAATATTTTCTACACACATATACAACCCATTAAACTTTTATTATTAATATTATTATTATTATTATTATTATTATTATTATTATTATTAATATTATTGCAAATATTGGTCAAAAACCTAAAATATTTTTTACACACACACACACAACCCATCAACCATTATTATTATTATCAATATTAGTGAAAACCTAAAATATTTTCTACACACACACACAACCCATTTAACAATTATTATTGCAAATATTAGTGAAAAACCTAAAATATTTTTTACACACACACAACCCATTAAACTTTATTATTATTATTATTAGTGAAAAGCTAAAATATTTTTACACACACCCAACCCATTATCAATTATTATTGCAAATATTAGTGAAAAACCTAAAATATTATTTACACACAACCCATTAACAATTATTATTATTATTATTATTATTATTATTATTATTATTATTATTATTATTATTATAATTAGTCAAAAACCTAAAATAATGTTTACACACTAAGTTATGGGGTAGAGAATTATTATATGTTTGAAATATTCTGTGTTTGCCTTCACGGGAAGTTGACAATAATTTTACACACACATTCTATATACACATACCTTGTTTAACATGGGTGTATATACTCCTAGTCTATCCGACAAAATATTCTGTCCCCCTATGGGTATTGCTCATATGGGTAATGGTCACAAGGGTACTACTCACATTCAACATGTCGCAAGGGTATATTAATTAAGGTTAGTAAATAAAACTTATCACACACACTTTAATATTTAAACGATAAAAATCAAGACAAGAGAGGACAAGGCAAAGTGTATGCATTTAGTATTGCCAGGCCTAATGAGCAGTGACCAAATATCTGTGCCTGAAAGACACGGTGGATATTTGTTCGCGTCCACAAGGGTCGTCTGTGCCTCCCCCAAGTGGGGTCAGAAGAACCTGGGCATTATAGCTTTCCGTACGGAACATTACGCCTAGCATGGGTAGTCAACTACCAGCACATTCGAAACGTATAATTTCAAAATACATGCGTCATTGGCACTATAACCAAATTAATTAATGTTTTCACTAACACAAATATATATTTACAGAGGCCTCCCACTAGTTAGATTACAACCGCCCACCACGACGATCAGCTTGTAAATATATATTAATTAAGGGATAAAGAGGACCCACCCAACCCTATTATATTTAATTTACAAATTTTTCTCGCTCTTCTGCTGGTAATCTATCTCAAAATTATCATCTCCATCAGGCCATTTGGAATACATCTTGCAAATTGACGTATTTCTTAGTTTCTGATGCGGTGTCAACTATCATTGCTAAACTTATATTGATTAAAAGCCATTAACTTACAGATGTTATTATCATTTTATCGTCAGAAATTAAATTCTACCTGACTATTAGGCAACTGTTATTTGTGGTATACTTTTTCAATGACATTTCCCACCATAAAACACAGATACCTAAATATAATATATTTATTTTAAAGAATTAATTCATGTCTTACATTATTAATAATATTCTTCAGGTGTAACGAATATTTTACAATATCTAATTGTTAAAACATCGGTTTTCCCATTTTTCTTGACATTCGTTGAAAGAAAGTTTACATAATTTAAGTCTGATAAGTAAACATTCATGTTGAAGGACACCTACAATCAGCTAATTCATTTAAAAAATCCAGAACATAACTCCTTTAGTGTTTCACCATTTTGTCTGGTTCATCTTCCTCATAATCATATAATTCATGTTTTAATAAGAAATCTCTAAATCTAAAAACTATAACTCCTTTAGTGTTTCACCATTTTGTCTGGTTCATCTTCTTCATAATCATATAATTCATGTTTTAATAAGAAATCTCTAAATCCAGAACATAAGTCTTTTAGTGTTTCACCATTTTGTCTGACTCATCTTCTTCATAATCATATAATTCATTTTCTTCATTACTAAGTAAAATAATTAAAATATTGTAGTAAATTCTTTATTTACTTACTTTATGGATACTAAAACGAAAGAAATAAAGTTATATCATAATTATATTTAATTAATTTAAATTTAAATAATTTAAATTTAGTATTTAAACATATTTAAACAATTTAGTTATTTAAGCATATTTAAACATTATTATATAGTATTTATAAAATATTATAAATATTATAATTTTATGTATTCTAAATTTATTAATAAATACAGTATAATTTTATATAATATTATAATATTATGTACACTTATATATCCTTCATTTAATTTTTTAAATTCAAAAATTTATAATGAAGATTTTTTGAATTAAAAAATATTCTGTTAGTATTTCCATGCAGAAAACAACGAATTCAATAATTAAAATCTTAATTTTCATGTTGTTAGGGTTGTGGCCAGAAGTTAATCGCCATCTAATCGTTTGTTCTCAATTTCGCTCATTTTTGTTCAAAACATTCAGGAGAGTTGTTATCTGGAAAGTTTCTTTTAGCTCAGCTTTCTTTAAACACTCACGGCATTCTTGAAAGATGTGACACTGGAAATAAATTAACAATGGGTGGTCTTGCATACATGTTGTTGGTTTGAACTGTTGATTTATTTTAGAAATATGTATATTAAAAACATTTAAGGTATCATTCAGTAAAATAATATAGTATTTTTGAGTATTTTTTAGTTGATTTATAAATAACAGTATTTTGATATATCAATAAAGACCATATACTCCTAGTTTATCCGACAAAATATTCTGTCCCCCTATGGGTATTGCTAGCAAGGGTACTGGTCACATTCAACATGTCGCAAAGGTATATTAATCATTTAGAAATTCTTAGGTAATTTAGTGAGATGATCAGAAATTCGTGAATATTTTAAATGTAACTTTACACTTATGTCGAGCGACTAATTTATTGGTTAACTTTGTAGTTATTTAAAGCAAAAATTAATTTATTCATCTAATGTTCGTTACAATAGTTAATAATATGAGAAAACATGGTCATTATTCATTGATAATTTTAAATTCTTTATCATTTGGAGTAAATTTGTTTGAGGCAAAAATAATTAAAGGAGTCATAATAGAAATATGGTTATCATTTATCCAATTAAGGGGCTTATTAGTTAGAAATATATATTAAAAAGTAACAATTATTTTCTAATTTAATTAGATGATCATTAGACGTAATATATCTTTGCGAGAAATTTAAGATGTTTGAGTAACCAAAACATGGATATTTTGTACGATAAATTTATGAATATTGGTTAATTTAGTCATTAAAATAATAATATAATAAGGTAATTTAGGAAAATATCATTTATCCATCCGATAACAATATTCCTTCAATAGATATTCAACCGATTTAATTTCTAATTAAAATCATAAATTTCCTTCAAAGATCACTTTTCTTTAGTTGTTTTCCAATTCTTTTAAGTTAATATTTCTCAAGCTTTGTCAACGATATCCCCAAAATGAATAAAATAACTTCTTAAATAAAAATAATTTAAAGCAATAACCATTGATATCAATTAATTCTAAAGATTTCAAATTTCTCATTGTCAAAAACAAGTAAATTGATCATTAACCATTAATAAAACCGTGGATAATTAATTAAAACTGGTTCTGAAACAAATTACTGTGCAACCTCTAAAACGATATAATTTCACAGGAACTATTCACAGCTGACTATTTCCCTTCAAAATTTGATATTTTACCAATAAGAATATATAAATATTCAAAACATTAACCGATCCCTCACCAAATATTTCTAGCATTTTAAAAACCCCCTTAAAAATCATATATTACCATCTTAACCTTCACTAAATCCAACCGAATATAATTTCACCCACTTGAGCCCTTTAATATATCTTAAAATCCATAGAAATTCTTCAAAATATGAATTTTATTTAATTGTTACAAACATTCTTCCATTGAAATAATTTAGTAGCTAAATTCAAAGACCTCAGTAAAAGATCAAAATTCACTAAAATGAATATTTCCTACAAATATTTTACCACATTCACCATCAAATATCTAATTAGAGATGAAATATATTGATAGATCATCGATTCGGCTAATTATAGCCATTATAAAATGATATATCTTTCAAACTAAATCACAAATTTCAGTATATTTTACATTAATTTTCAAGTAGATTTCAAATATATCATCATCATGATAAAATTAGTTGGTTTCAACTTTAGATTTTCAATATTTTAAAGTATCATCAATGTGTAAATATTCTTAGAAAAATATATTGATATATTAATTTAGTCAAATTCAATATCATTACAAAGTCATCATCATCAAAATTTATCCTATCACTTGATTATTAACCTCATTAAAAATTAATTTTTATTTAAAATTTAAAAACAAGTCAATAAAATATAGCAAATTATCAAGAAATTAATTAAATTTATCTTAGAATTAACACTAAGCCTTAAATATTCTTTCAATTAACATGAAATTCACCAAAAAAAATGTTGGTAAAATCTCGCTAACTCTAAAAAATTACCAATGAATTTAACGCCAAATAATAACCAAATATTTGCCTAAATAAAACACAGCAGTACCTTTACGATCAGTACCCTTACGACCAATACCCTTACAAGCAGTACCCATAGAGGGAGAAAATATGTTGTCGGATAAACTCAGAGTATATATAATAAAACGAATTAACTATAACTCCATCAAATTGAATCAGTCAAATTAACACAAATTTTAATAAAAAATCTTATTCTAAAATGGTAAGCAGCGTAAAATCGAAAGATAACACAGAGATAAAATTAACAATATTATTCTCAGGTGGTAAGAATCATCATTATTCTATGATTAATTAATATTGAAATTCAAAAAGTGAAAATAAGTGCTTGAATTATTCATTAATGGAAAGTAAATGTAAATATAGCGAGAAGTGGCATAGATAAGATGGAAATATATTAATTGCATTTATTTAAAATTATTTCATGAAATTCATTAAAATAATGACTTTAATAAAAAATATTTAATAAAATTTTCAAAGAAATATTTGTTGGGAGGATTAGTGGAAAATCTGGGGGCTATAAGTGATGAGGATATATAAAATTATTTCTAATATATGAGTTACTAACGAATTAAAATATTTAATAATGTGATAAACATTTATTTTGATAGAGTATTTAATCCACAAATGAAAACATACATAACAAATGGTATTTGACTGAGCAATTATGATAATTCATATTTTAAATTTTGATTAACTCCTTTAATATTGAATTAATAATTATTATATTTACTATTTTACATTAAATATTTCTAAAACAAATATTCTAAAAGATAATTTAAGATACATTAGTCTTCAATCAAAAAGATCTCTCAAAGTTAAGAACGAAACAAAGTGTGCCATTAACTTTACTTAAATATATGAAAACACAAAGTAAACAATGATAATAAAGGGATAACAGACTCAAAAATAAAATATTCTTACCACCTGAGAATAATATTGTTAATTTTATCTCTGTGTTATCTTTCGATTTTACGCTGCTTACCATTTTAGAATAAGATTTTTTATTAAAATTTGTGTTAATTTGACTGATTCAATTTGATGGAGTTATAGTTAATTCGTTTTATTATATATACTCTGAGTTTATCCGACAACATATTTTCTCCCTCTATGGGTACTGCTTGTAAGGGTATTGGTCGTAAGGGTACTGATCGTAAAGGTACTGCTGTGTTTTATTTAGGCAAATATTTGGTTATTATTTGGCGTTAAATTCATTGGTAATTTTTTAGAGTTAGCGAGATTTTACCAACATTTTTTTTGGTGAATTTCATGTTAATTGAAAGAATATTTAAGGCTTAGTGTTAATTCTAAGATAAATTTAATTAATTTCTTGATAATTTGCTATATTTTATTGACTTGTTTTTAAATTTTAAATAAAAATTAATTTTTAATGAGGTTAATAATCAAGTGATAGGATAAATTTTGATGATGATGACTTTGTAATGATATTGAATTTGACTAAATTAATATATCAATATATTTTTCTAAGAATATTTACACATTGATGATACTTTAAAATATTGAAAATCTAAAGTTGAAACCAACTAATTTTATCATGATGATGATATATTTGAAATCTACTTGAAAATTAATGTAAAATATACTGAAATTTGTGATTTAGTTTGAAAGATATATCATTTTATAATGGCTATAATTAGCCGAATCGATGATCTATCAATATATTTCATCTCTAATTAGATATTTGATGGTGAATGTGGTAAAATATTTGTAGGAAATATTCATTTTAGTGAATTTTGATCTTTTACTGAGGTCTTTGAATTTAGCTACTAAATTATTTCAATGGAAGAATGTTTGTAACAATTAAATAAAATTCATATTTTGAAGAATTTCTATGGATTTTAAGATATATTAAAGGGCTCAAGTGGGTGAAATTATATTCGGTTGGATTTAGTGAAGGTTAAGATGGTAATATATGATTTTTAAGGGGGTTTTTAAAATGCTAGAAATATTTGGTCAGGGATCGGTTAATGTTTTGAATATTTATATATTCTTATTGGTAAAATATCAAATTTTGAAGGGAAATAGTCAGCTGTGAATAGTTCCTGTGAAATTATATCGTTTTAGAGGTTGCACAGTAATTTGTTTCAGAACCAGTTTTAATTAATTATCCACGGTTTTATTAATGGTTAATGATCAATTTACTTGTTTTTGACAATGAGAAATTTGAAATCTTTAGAATTAATTGATATCAATGGTTATTGCTTTAAATTATTTTTATTTAAGAAGTTATTTTATTCATTTTGGGGATATCGTTGACAAAGCTTGAGAAATATTAACTTAAAAGAATTGGAAAACAACTAAAGAAAAGTGATCTTTGAAGGAAATTTATGATTTTAATTAGAAATTAAATCGGTTGAATATCTATTGAAGGAATATTGTTATCGGATGGATAAATGATATTTTCCTAAATTACCTTATTATATTATTATTTTAATGACTAAATTAACCAATATTCATAAATTTATCGTACAAAATATCCATGTTTTGGTTACTCAAACATCTTAAATTTCTCGCAAAGATATATTACGTCTAATGATCATCTAATTAAATTAGAAAATAATTGTTACTTTTTAATATATATTTCTAACTAATAAGCCCCTTAATTGGATAAATGATAACCATATTTCTATTATGACTCCTTTAATTATTTTTGCCTCAAACAAATTTACTCCAAATGATAAAGAATTTAAAATTATCAATGAATAATGACCATGTTTTCTCATATTATTAACTATTGTAACGAACATTAGATGAATAAATTAATTTTTGCTTTAAATAACTACAAAGTTAACCAATAAATTAGTCGCTCGACATAAGTGTAAAGTTACATTTAAAATATTCACGAATTTCTGATCATCTCACTAAATTACCTAAGAATTTCTAAATGATTAATATACCTTTGCGACATGTTGAATGTGACCAGTACCCTTGCTAGCAATACCCATAGGGGGACAGAATATTTTGTCGGATAAACTAGGAGTATATGGTCTTTATTGATATATCAAAATACTGTTATTTATAAATCAACTAAAAAATACTCAAAAATACTATATTATTTTACTGAATGATACCTTAAATGTTTTTAATATACATATTTCTAAAATAAATCAACAGTTCAAACCAACAACATGTATGCAAGACCACCCATTGTTAATTTATTTCCAGTGTCACATCTTTCAAAAATGCCGTGAGTGTTTAAAGAAAGCTGAGCTAAAAGAAACTTTCCAGATAACAACTCTCCTGAATGTTTTGAACAAAAATGAGCGAAATTGAGAACAAACGATTAGATGGCGATTAACTTCTGGCCACAACCCTAACAACATGAAAATTAAGATTTTAATTATTGAATTCGTTGTTTTCTGCATGGAAATACTAACAGAATATTTTTTAATTCAAAAAATCTTCATTATAAATTTTTGAATTTAAAAAATTAAATGAAGGATATATAAGTGTACATAATATTATAATATTATATAAAATTATACTGTATTTATTAATAAATTTAGAATACATAAAATTATAATATTATAATATTTTATAAATACTATATAATAATGTTTAAATATGCTTAAATAACTAAATTGTTTAAATATGTTTAAATACTAAATTTAAATTATTTAAATTTAAATTAATTAAATATAATTATGATATAACTTTATTTCTTTCGTTTTAGTATCCATAAAGTAAGTAAATAAAGAATTTACTACAATATTTTAATTATTTTACTTAGTAATGAAGAAAATGAATTATATGATTATGAAGAAGATGAGTCAGACAAAATGGTGAAACACTAAAAGACTTATGTTCTGGATTTAGAGATTTCTTATTAAAACATGAATTATATGATTATGAAGAAGATGAACCAGACAAAATGGTGAAACACTAAAGGAGTTATAGTTTTTAGATTTAGAGATTTCTTATTAAAACATGAATTATATGATTATGAGGAAGATGAACCAGACAAAATGGTGAAACACTAAAGGAGTTATGTTCTGGATTTTTTAAATGAATTAGCTGATTGTAGGTGTCCTTCAACATGAATGTTTACTTATCAGACTTAAATTATGTAAACTTTCTTTCAACGAATGTCAAGAAAAATGGGAAAACCGATGTTTTAACAATTAGATATTGTAAAATATTCGTTACACCTGAAGAATATTATTAATAATGTAAGACATGAATTAATTCTTTAAAATAAATATATTATATTTAGGTATCTGTGTTTTATGGTGGGAAATGTCATTGAAAAAGTATACCACAAATAACAGTTGCCTAATAGTCAGGTAGAATTTAATTTCTGACGATAAAATGATAAATAACATCTGTAAGTTAATGGCTTTTAAATTTTAGCAATGATAGTTGACACCGCATCAGAAACTAAGAAATACGTCCAATTTGCAAGATGTATTCCAAATGGCCTGATGGAGATGATAATTTTGAGATAGATTACCAGCAGAAGAGCGAGAAAAATTTGTAAATTAAATATAATAGGGTTGGGTGGGTCCTCTTTATCCCTTAATTAATATATATTTACAAGCTGATCGTCGTGGTGGGCGGTTGTAATCTAACTAGTGGGAGGCCTCTGTAAATATATATTTGTGTTAGTGAAAACATTAATTAATTTGGTTATAGTGCCAATGACGCATGTATTTTGAAATTATACGTTTCGAATGTGCTGGTAGTTGACTACCCATGCTAGGCGTAATGTTCCGTACGGAAAGCTATAATGCCCAGGTTCTTCTGACCCCACTTGGGGGAGGCACAGACGACCCTTGTGGACGCGAACAAATATCCACCGTGTCTTTCAGGCACAGATATTTGGTCACTGCTCATTAGGCCTGGCAATACTAAATGCATAAACTTTGCCTTGTCCTCTCTTGTCTTGATTTTTATCGTTTAAATATTATTAAAAATAGTAGGTGTTATAAGTTTTATTTACTAACCTTAATAAACCATAATATGCTTTAAACTCGAAAACCCTTGCGACATGTTGAGTGTGACTAGTACCCATATGAGCAATACCCATAGGGGGACAGAATATTTTGTCGGATAGACTAGGAGTTAAACAAGGTTAAACCCATGTTAAACAAGGTATGTGTATATAGAATGTGTGTGTAAAATTATTGTCAACTTCCCGTGAAGGCAAACACAGAATATTGCAAACATATAATAATTCTCTACCCCATAACTTAGTGTGTAAAAATTATTTTAGGTTTTTGATTAATTATAATAATAATAATAATAATAATAAAGTTTAATGGGTTGTATAAAAAATATTTAGGTTTTCACTAATATTGATAATAATAATTGTTAATGGGTTCTGTGTGTATGTGTAAAAATATTTTATGTTTTTGACTAATATTTGCAATAATAATAATAATAATAATAATAATAATAATAATAACAATAATAATATTAATAATAATACTTTGAAATTGTATTTGAAAATAATTTGCGACATGTTGATTGTGAGTAGTACCCTTGTGACCAATACCCATAGGGGGACAGAATATCTTGTCGGATAAACTCGGAGTATATATAATAATAATATTAATAATAATAATATTGATTAAAACTTTGAAAATAATTCTTTGAAAATAATACTTTGAACAATATTTGATGAAAAAGTTCCTGAAATAATCATGAAAATGTTGAAAATCGTGAAAATATTGAAAATGTAGAAAATTATGAAAAAATTGATAATTATTAAAAAATGCAAATGATGAAAATGTTGAAAATCCTGAAATTGACGTAGAAATTAAGTTTTATGAATATGTAAGTAAATAATAATAATGAAACTTCTAAAAAAAAAATAATAATTAGAACTTTGCAAATAATAATAATAATTCTTTGAAAATAACTTTGAAAATATTAATAATAATAATAAGATGAAAAACTTTCAAAATAACTGTAAAAATAATAATTTAATAATAATAGTAAAGAAATATTGAAAAATATTGAAAAATATTAAAATATTCATGCAAATGATGAAAATGTTGAAAATCATGAAATTGATGTAGAAATTAAGTTTTATGAATAATTGCAAATAATAATAAGAATAATAATAATAATAATAATAGTAATAATAATAATAATAATAATAATAATAATAATAATAATAATAATAATAATAATAATAATAATAATAATAATAATAATAATAATAATAATAATAATAATAATAATAATAATAATAATAATAATAATAATAATAATAATTTTGAAAATAACATCTTCCACACGGGCGTTAATATTTTAAAAGAAAATATTGAAAATTAAAAAATAATAATATGTAATCAACGATTTAAACAAATTATATTATTACGTATTCGATAATTAAAACAAAAAATTATATAATCAATGATTTAAACAAAATTAAATTATTATGTAATCGATAATTAAAACAAAATTATTAGTTTTAAAAATATTAGGCTTCGATTACGTAATAGTTCTAAAATATGTGGCATCGTTCTAAAAATATTAGTTCTAAAAATATGATGAGTCATCGTATGAGTCATCGTTCTAAAAATGTGATGAGTCATTGTATGAGTCATCGTTCTAAAAATATTATGCATCGTTCTAAAAGTATGACGTAATCATTCTAAAAATAAGAGGCATCGTTCTAAAAATATTAGGCATCGTTCTAAAATTATGACGTAATCATTCTAAAAATATTAGGCATCGTTCTAAAAATATTAGACATCATTCTAAAAATAAGAGGCACCATTCTAAAAATATGACGTAATCATTCTAAAAATAATAGGCATCGTTCTAAAAATATTAGGCATTGTTCTAAAATTATGACGTAATCATTCTAAAAATATTAGGCATCATTCTAAAAATATTAGGCATCATTCTAAAATTATGACGTAATCATTCTAAAAATATTAGGCATCATTCTAAAAATATTAGGCATCATTCTAAAAATATTAGGCATCATTCTAAAAATATTAGGCATCGTTCTAAAAATATTAGGCATCGTTCTAAAAATATTAGGCATCGTTCTAAAAGTATGACGTAATCATTCTAAAAATAAGAGGCATCATTCTAAAAATATTAGGCATCGCTCTAAAAATATTAGGCATAGTTCTAAAAATATTAGGCATCGTTCTAAAAGTATGATGAGACATTGGGTTAGTCATTGTCTTTGTTCTAAAAATGAGATGAGTCATCGTATGATAGGAATCTATAACTCATCTTAAAGGTCTTGCATTGGGCTTTAAGATGAGGTATCGTCCAATAAAATCTGTGGGTGGGAACATTACTTTTGGGATGAAAAAAAGTGTGAGCCCGCCAGATCACTTAATAATATTTTGAAAAATAATAATAATTTAACTTTGAAAAGATGGTGGTCATCAAATGTTAATAACATTAAAACTATTAAAGATATATAAGATACCTATAGCTCATTCGAAAGGTCTTGGACTGAGCTTTAAGATGAGGTATCGGTCAATAAAATCGGATAATGGGAACATTAATTTTTGGGATGAAAAAAAGTGTGAGCCCGCTGGACCAATTAAATTAAAAAATTACGTAATAGTTCTAAAAATATTAGGCATTGATTACGTAATAGTTCTAAAAATATGTGGCATCGTTCTAAAAATTTTTTTTTCCCGGGGGGGGAGGGAGGGGGGGGGGTATATGTGATCTGGCGGTGACATGATCTGGCGGTGACCAATCCTACTACTCTAGCGC
>CAUHTR010001763.1:0-31167 GCA_959609185.1 Schmidtea polychroa | reverse complement strand
TGATTATATTCTAGAATGGATATCTTAGCGGGTAGAAATCAAACGTGCCTGAATGAAGAAGTGAAAAGGAAGCCAGATATTAATCAGGGCTGTAGAGATGCATGCAGAGTAATTGATATATAAATATATTTGTGTGTGTGTATGAGTAACATTTACTATCAATTGATTCATTCAGAAATCCGATGAGACCATGCAATGCATATATCGCAAGAAAGGAAGCATTAAAGCGATGGAAAATGTGAGATAATAGCAACTGTGTATACCGTATATAAATATATATATATATATATCTGTTAGCGGCCCCTTATATCTGGAACATGGGATCTCACCGCTAAGAAGGAGGAATTGAAGCGTGTATATTCATATATTGATTGATTATGCCAATTAATTATCCCCTCCCCCATCTCCCCATTAGATCAATTGCTGCCCATATTATCAAATGAAATATTGGGTCAGTCCTGCCGATATCATATTCTGTCCTTACAATTATATTCTCAATCCATTTATCCGCCGCGCAGTCAGTTATTATTCATTCCATTTATTATCATCATCATCACCTCTATCTCCCCCCCCCTCTCATCTAGCTCAAGATCGACCTGAAACGAGCAGTTCTCATACTGGACGAGGCCCATAACATCGAGGAAATATGTAGAGAAAGCACATCACTCGTTATCACCGCTCCAGAAATTGAATTATGCCTCATCCAGTTGCAGTATGATTGGTTAGTTTTCTATTGATTTGTTGCTACGATTTAGGCCGTTCTGATTGGTTGCAGCTCTGTTTCCGTTGCATTCTCATTGGTCTGTTCATTGCTATATATTTAATTAATTTTTTAATGTTTTTTATTATTCTTGTTTATCTATATTCCCACTGGCCCGCACCGCCCGCACCGCCCCCCCCTTGATATACTCATATGGAATAATCAAACCGTTACCGCTGCATTTATTCATTGCAGATAAGGAGAACGCCGGCAGCCCTTTCATCCCTCATTTGATCAAGATGGTAACAATCAATATTTATCATCCGGATGACGTCATTCATTCTCTCTAGTTGGTTTCGTTGCAAGCTGTCATCAAGATTCTGGGCGAGAAGACATTCCAGGACGGAGACAATGTACTAGAGCGGTGCTGGGATTCCAGGGATTTCATAGAATTGCTGGGAATGAACAATATGGCTAGGGGGGACATCAAGGGTTACCAAGTGAGATTTAGTGAGATTATTATTTGTATGTATTATTTGGCATTGCTAGGATAGTTTGATTGCTCTGAATGAGTTCCTGCGCACCTGTAATCAGCAGGTCAAGGTTAGGGATATTGAGGACTGTCATTTGGCTCCATGTGGTGATGGCCATTCCAGTTGCCATGGGGATGATATCAATGCTGGTGATGCCCATTCCAGTTGCTATGGTGATAATATCAGTGCTAGTGCCGGCCATTCCAGTTGCCATGGCGATGATATTAGTGCTGGTGATGGCCATTCCAGTTGCCATAGTGATAGAGATCAAGTAGAGATAAATAACGAGGCGACACCAAGCCAGAAAACAAAGCAATCAAGTGAAACTCTGCAGCATTTCTTTGTCAGTATGGAATCGATAAATATGATGGAAACATTTCTCATGATTTGCCAACTGATTCATGATGAGGAGCGCAACTGTCACGATGATTTCAATGTTATCATAACGGAAGATCCGCGCAAACGAGCACATAATAGCACAGCTGTAAGTTTGTATATATCTATCTATATTATAGTAGCGGCAGGAGGGGGGGGGGTATACCAGGCCAGATATCCTAGCAATATATGCATGGGTTACCCCGGGGCCCTGTTGCGTGCCGATACTTTGAGCATTCCTACTTTGTTTGTTTCTGTCTTATAAATGGAATATTTTTGGTTGATTGCCTGATATATAATTGTGTGTGAATGTGTGTGTGTATATGTGAGTATGTGTGTATATGTGATTATGTGTGTGTATGTATGTGAGTACGTGTGTGTGTGAATGTGTGTGTATATATGTGAGTATGTGTGTATGAATGTGTGTGTATATATGTGAGTATGTGTGTGTGAATGTGTGTATATATATATGTGAGTATGTGTGTGTATATATGTGAGTATGTGTGTGTGAATGTGTGTATATATATATATGTGAGTATGTGTGTGTGAATGTGTGTGTATATATGTGTGTGTGAATGTGTGTGTATATATGTGAGTATGTGTGTATATATGTGTGTATGTGTGTGAATATATATATGTGTGTGTATATGTGAATATGTGTGTGTGAATGTGTGTGTATATATGTGAGTATGTGTGTGTGAATGTGTGTATATATGTGAGTATGTGTGTGTGAATGTGTGTGTATATATGTGAATATGTGTGTGTGAATGTGTGTATATATGTTGTGAATGTGTATATATATGTGAGTATGTGTGTGTGTGAATGTGTGAGTATGTGTGTGTGAATGTGTGAGTATGTGTGTGTGAATGTGTGTGTATATATGTGAGTATGTGTGTGAATATATATATATATATATATATATGTATATGTGAATATATGTGTGTGTGAATGTGTGTATATATATGTGAGTATGTGTGTATATATGTGAGTATGTGTGTGTGTACATATGTGAGTATGTGTGTGTGAATGTGTGTGTATATATGTGAGTATGTGTGTATGTGTGTGAATATATATATGTGTGTATATATGTGTGTATATATGTGTGTATGTGTGTGAATATATATATGTGTGTATATATGTGAATGCGTGTGTGTATATGTGAGTATGTGTGTGTGAATGTGTGTGTATATATGTGAGTATGTGTGTATATATGTGTGTATGTGTGTGAATATATATATGTGTGTATATATGTGTGTATATATGTGTGTATATATGTGTGTATGTGTGTGAATATATATATGTGTGTATATATGTGAATGCGTGTGTGTATATGTGAGTATGTGTGTGTGTGAATGTGTGTGTATATATGTGAATGTGTGTGTATATATGTGAGTATGTGTGAATGTGTGTAATTCCTAGATGCCATCACCAAGAGCAGCAGCAGGAGCAGCAGAACGGCAACTGATATTGAATATCTGGTGCATGAATCCCGGCATTGCATTCAAGGAAATCTCTGCCAATTGCCATTCAATCATCCTCACCAGCGGCACACTCAATCCCACCTCATCATTCCAGAAGGAGCTACAATGTCAGTTCCAAACGATATTCGAGGCGCCTCACGTTGTCAGCACCGACCGTACCTTCCTGGCTAGCATCAGTCGCGGCCCCACCAACAAGCAGATCCAGGCCGTTTTCAGCAACATCGAGAAGTTTGAATTCAAGGACGAGCTGGGCAGGATGATCCTAGAGTGCTGCAAGGTTTCACTGTTCAATGATTCAATCGCTTTTATCATTGCTTATCATTTAGGTGGTTCCCAACGGGGTGCTTTGCTTCCTATCCTCGTTTACATATATGATTGGCCTGTTGAACCGGTGGCAGGTACCGATTTTTGTTTTCTCATCTAACCATTATCTTTCTGAGCAATGCGATAACGCTATGCCCACCAATCACCTGCTGCCACTCATCAGTGGATTCGCATGTGACTGGCCATCCATTCTGCGGTTACTCCAACACCATTACTGGTCACTGTGACTGTTGCATTATATCTGCATTATATCAGCATTGTATCTGCATTATATCTGCATTATATTAGCATTATATCTGCATTATATCGGCATTATATCTGCATTATATCTGCATTATATCAGCATTATATCTGCATTATATTAGCATTATATCTGCATTATATCGGCATTATATCTGCATTATATCTGCATTATATCTGCATTATATCTGCATTATATCTGCATTGTATCTGCATTATATTAGCATTATATCTGCATTGTATCTACACTATATCAGCATTATATCTGCATTGTATCAGCATTATATCGGCATTATATCTGCCTTATATCGGCATTATATCAGCATTATATCAGCATTATATCTGCATTATATCAGCATTATATCTGCATCATATCTGCCTTATATCGGCATTATATCAGCATTATATCTGCATCATATCTGCCTTATATCGGCATTATATCAGCATTATATCGGCATTATATCAGCATTATATCTACACTATATCAGCATTATATCTGCATTATATCGGCATTATATCAGCATTATATCGGCATTATATCAGCATTATATCAGCATTATATCTGCATTATATCGGCATTATATCAGCATTATATCGGCATTATATCAGCATTATATCAGCACTATATCAGCATTATATCAGCATTATATCGGCATTATATCAGCATTATATCAGCATTATATCAGCATTATATCTGCATCATATCTGCCTTATATCGGCATTATATCAGCATTATATCGGCATTATATCAGCATTATATCGGCATTATATCAGCATTATATCTGCATTATATCGGCATTATATCAGCATTATATCAGCATTATATCAGCATTATATCAGCATTATATCTGCATTATATCGGCATTATATCAGCATTATATCGGCATTATATCAGCATTATATCAGCACTATATCAGCATTATATCAGCATTATATCGGCATTATATCAGCATTATATCAGCATTATATCAGCATTATATCAGCATTATATCTGCATTATATCGGCATTATATCAGCATTATATCGGCATTATATCAGCATTATATCAGCACTATATCAGCATTATATCTACATTATATCAGCATTATATCTGCATTATATCGGCATTATATCAGCATTATATCAGCATTATATCAGCATTATATCAGCACTATATCAGCATTATATCTACATTATATCAGCATTATATCAGCATTATATCAGCATTATATCTGCATTATATCAGCACTATATCAGCATTATATCTACATTATATCAGCATTATATCTGCATTATGTCAGCATCATATCTGCATTATATCAGCATTATATCTGCATTATATCTGCATTATATCTGCATTATATCTGCATTATATCTGCATTGTATCTGCATTATATTAGCATTATATCTGCATTGTATCTACACTATATCAGCATTATATCTGCATTGTATCAGCATTATATCTGCATCATATCTGCCTTATATCAGCATTATATCGGCATTATATCAGCATTATATCGGCATTATATCAGCATTATATCTACACTATATCAGCATTATATCTGCATTATATCAGCACTATATCAGCATTATATCTACATTATATCAGCATTATATCTGCATTATATCGGCATTATATCAGCATTATATCTACACTATATCAGCATTATATCTGCATTATATCAGCACTATATCAGCATTATATCTACATTATATCAGCATTATATCTGCATTATATCGGCATTATATCAGCATTATATCAGCATTATATCAGCATTATATCTGCATTATATCGGCATTATATCAGCATTATATCGGCATTATATCAGCATTATATCTACACTATATCAGCATTATATCTGCATTATATATGCATTATATAAGCATTATATCTGCATTATATCGGCATTATATCAGCATTATATCGGCATTATATCAGCATTATATCTACACTATATCAGCATTATATCTGCATTATATCAGCACTATATCAGCATTATATCTACATTATATCAGCATTATATCTGCATTATATCGGCATTATATCAGCATTATATCTACACTATATCAGCATTATATCTGCATTATATCAGCACTATATCAGCATTATATCTGCATTATATCAGCACTATATCAGCATTATATCTACATTATATCAGCATTATATATGCATTATATCGGCATTATATCAGCATTATATCAGCATTATATCAGCATTATATCAGCATTATATCTGCATTATATCGGCATTATATCAGCATTATATCGGCATTATATCAGCATTATATCTACACTATATCAGCATTATATCTGCATTATATATGCATTATATAAGCATTATATCTGCATTATATCGGCATTATATCAGCATTATATCGGCATTATATCAGCATTATATCTACACTATATCAGCATTATATCTGCATTATATCAGCACTATATCAGCATTATATCTACATTATATCAGCATTATATCTGCATTATATCGGCATTATATCAGCATTATATCTACACTATATCAGCATTATATCTGCATTATATCAGCACTATATCAGCATTATATCTACATTATATCAGCATTATATCTGCATTATATCGGCATTATATCAGCATTATATCAGCATTATATCTGCATTATATCGGCATTATATCAGCATTATATCGGCATTATATCAGCATTATATCTACACTATATCAGCATTATATCTGCATTATATATGCATTATATAAGCATTATAAAAGCATTATATATTTCCCCTTTATTTATTAGGATACCGGGATAATGAACGAGATCAAAAAGCATAAATTTGTGTCAATCGAACCCAAGAGCTCCGTTGAAATGGAAAATTGTATGGCTCAGTTTTATAAAAAGATCAAAACTGGAGCTCTGTTATTTGCTGTGTACCGAGGGAAGGCCAGTGAAGGTATTGATTTTGCAGATGATGCAGCGCGCCTGGTGATCACAGTCGGTATTCCATACCCGTCAATCGCAGATCCCAAAGTGTGGTATTCACAGATGGAATCGATAATATATTTCTATCATATTAGATTGTACTCAAAAGGTCCTACAATGATAAGAAAAATCAGGAACGCAGAGGGGAACAAGAACAGAATTTGTCGGGTCATCAATGGTATAACGTGCAAGCATTCAGGGCTCTCAATCAGGCGATTGGACGTTGCATCCGTCACCGTTGCGACTGGGGTGCCATGCTAATGGTGGATTCTAGATTCGATGGATGTAATCCCTCCTATGGTGATGGGCTTTGCAAGTGGATGAAGCGGCGCAAAGCTCACTACGATATATGGAATGAATTTATCTGGGATTTGGTTAAATTTGTGGAGAGATTGTCACCCGTCGAGAAGGAAGGCGGGTGATCTTAGGTTAATAAATTTGATTGGCTTATGATACTGTTCTTATTTGATTGGTTTTTGATACTGTTCTTATTTGATTGGTTTTTGATACTGTTCTTATTTGATTGGCTTATGCAACTGTTCTTGTTTGATTGGCTTGTGCAACTGTTATTGTTTGATTGGCTTATGCAACTGTTCTTGTTTGATTGGCTTATGCAACTGTTCTTATTTGATTGGCTTATGCAACTGTTCTTGTTTGATTGGCTTATGCAACTGTTCTTGTTTGATTGGCTTATGCAACTGTTCTTGTTTGATTGGCTTATGCAACTGTTCTTGTTTGATTGGCTTATGCAACTGTTCTTGTTTGATTGGCTTATGCAACTGTTCTTATTTGATTGGCTTATGCAACTGTTCTTGTTTGATTGGCTTATGCAACTGTTCTTATTTGATTGGCTTATGCAACTGTTCTTGTTTGATTGGCTTATGCAACTGTTCTTGTTTGATTGGCTTATGCAACTGTTCTTGTTTGATTGGCTTATGATACTGTTCTTATTTGATTGGCTTATGCAACTGTTCTTGTTTGATTGGCTTATGCAACTGTTCTTGTTTGATTGGCTTATGCAACTGTTCTTGTTTGATTGGCTTATGCAACTGTTCTTATTTGATTGGCTTATGCAACTGTTCTTGTTTGATTGGCTTATGCAACTGTTCTTGTTTGATTGGCTTATGCAACTGTTCTTATTTGATTGGCTTATGCAACTGTTCTTATTTGATTGGCTTATGCAATTGTTATTGTTTGATTGGCATGCAACTGTTCTTATTTGATTGGTTTTTGATACTGCTCTTATTTGATTGGCTTATGATACTGTTCTTATTTGATTGGCTTATGCAACTGTTCTTGTTTGATTGGCTTATGATACTGTTCTTATTTGATTGGCTTATGCAACTGTTCTTGTTTGATTGGCTTATGCAACTGCTCTTATTTGATTAGCTTATGCATCTGTTCTTGTTTGATTGGCTTGTGCAACTGTTCATGTTTGATTGGCTTATGATAATGTTATTTGATTGGTTTTTGATACTGCTCTTATTTGATTGGCTTATGCAACTGTTCTTATTTGATTGGCTTATGCAACTGTTCTTGTTTGATTGGCTTATGCAACTGTTCTTATTTGATTTGCTTATGCAACTGTTCTTGGTTGATTGGCTTATGCAACTGTTCTTATTTGATTGGCTTATGCAATTGTTATTGTTTGATTGGCATGCAACTGTTCTTATTTGATTGGTTTTTGATACTGCTCTTATTTGATTGGCTTATGCAACTGCTCTTATTTGATTGGCTTATGATACTGTTCTTATTTGATTGGCTTATGCAACTGTTATTGTTTGATTGGCATGCAACTGTTCTTATTTGATTGGTTTTTGATACTGCTCTTATTTGATTGGCTTATGCAACTGCTCTTATTTGATTGGCTTATGCATCTGTTCTTGTTTGATTGGCTTGTGCAACTGTTCATGTTTGATTGGCTTATGATAATGTTATTTGATTGGTTTTTGATACTGCTCTTATTTGATTGGCTTATGCAACTGTTCTTATTTGATTGGCTTATGCAACTGTTCTTGTTTGATTGGCTTATGCAACTGTTCTTGTTTGATTGGCTTATGCAACTGTTCTTATTTGATTGGCTTATGCAACTGTTCTTGTTTGATTGGCTTATGCAACTGTTCTTGTTTGATTGGCTTATGCAACTGTTCTTATTTGATTGGCTTATGCAACTGTTCTTGGTTGATTGGCTTATGCAACTGTTCTTATTTGATTGGCTTATGCAATTGTTCTTATTTGATTGGCTTATGATACTGTTCTTATTTGATTGGCTTATGCAACTGTTATTGTTTGATTGGCTTGTGCAACTGTTCATGTTTGATTGGCTTATGCAATTGTTCTTTTTTGATTGGCATGCAACTGTTCTTATTTGATTGGTTTTTGATACTGCTCTTATTTGATTGGCTTATGCAACTGCTCTTATTTGATTGGCTTATGCATCTGTTCTTGTTTGATTGGCTTGTGCAACTATTCATGTTTGATTGGCTTATGATAATGTTATTTGATTGGTTTTTGATACTGCTCTTATTTGATTGGCTTATGCAACTGTTCTTATTTGATTGGCTTATGCAACTGTTCTTGTTTGATTGGCTTATGCAACTGTTCTTATTTGATTTGCTTATGCAACTGTTCTTGGTTGATTGGCTTATGCAACTGTTCTTATTTGATTGGCTTATGCAATTGTTATTGTTTGATTGGCATGCATATATATGTGTGCGTATATATGTGTGTGTGAATGTGTGTGTATATATGTGAGTATGTGTGTGTGAATGTGTGTATATATGTGAGTATGTGTGTGTGAATGTGTGTGTATATATGTGAGTATGTGTGTGTGAATGTGTGTATATATATATATATATATATATATATATATATATATATATATGTGAGTATGTGTGTGTGAATGTGTGTATATATATGTGTGTGTGAATGTGTGTGTATATATGTGAGTATGTGTGTATATATGTGTGTATGTGTGTGAATATATATATATGTGTGTATATGTGAATATGTGTGTGTGAATGTGTGTGTATATATGTGAGTATGTGTGTGTGAATGTGTGTATATATGTGAGTATGTGTGTGTGAATGTGTGTGTATATATGTGAGTATGTGTGTGTGAATGTGTGTATATATATGTGAGTATGTGTGTGTGAATGTGTGTATATATGTGTGTGAATGTGTATATATATATGTGAGTATGTGTGTGTGTGAATGTGTGAGTATGTGTGTGTGAATGTGTGTGTATATATGTGAGTATGTGTGTATATATGTGAGTATGTGTGTGAATATATATATATATATATATATATATATATATATATATATATATATATATATATATATATATATATATATATATATATATATATATATATATATATATATATATATATATATATATATATATATATATATATATATATATATATATATATATATATGTATATGTGAATATATGTGTGTGTGAATGTGTGTGTATATATGTGAGTATGTGTGTATATATGTGAGTATGTGTGTGTGTGTACATATGTGAGTATGTGTGTGTGAATGTGTGTATATATATGTGTGTGAATGTGTGTGTATATATGTGAGTATGTGTGTATATATGTGTGTATGTGTGTGAATATATATATGTGTGTATATATGTGTGTATATATGTGTGTATGTGTGTGAATATATATATGTGTGTATATATGTGTGTATATATGTGAATGCGTGTGTGTATATGTGAGTATGTGTGTGTGTGAATGTGTGTGTATATATGTGAATGTGTGTGTATATATGTGAGTATGTGTGAATGTGTGTAATTCCTAGATGCCATCACCAAGAGCAGCAGCAGGAGCAGCAGAACGGCAACTGATATTGAATATCTGGTGCATGAATCCCGGCATTGCATTCAAGGAAATCTCTGCCAATTGCCATTCAATCATCCTCACCAGCGGCACACTCAATCCCACCTCATCATTCCAGAAGGAGCTACAATGTCAGTTCCAAACGATATTCGAGGCGCCTCACGTTGTCAGCACCGACCGTACCTTCCTGGCTAGCATCAGTCGCGGCCCCACCAACAAGCAGATCCAGGCCGTTTTCAGCAACATCGAGAAGTTTGAATTCAAGGACGAGCTGGGCAGGATGATCCTAGAGTGCTGCAAGGTTTCACTGTTCAATGATTCAATCGCTTTTATCATTGCTTATCATTTAGGTGGTTCCCAACGGGGTGCTTTGCTTCCTATCCTCGTTTACATATATGATTGGCCTGTTGAACCGGTGGCAGGTACCGATTTTTGTTTTCTCATCTAACCATTATCTTTCTGAGCAATGCGATAACGCTATGCCCACCAATCACCTGCTGCCACTCATCAGTGGATTCGCATGTGACTGGCCATCCATTCTGCGGTTACTCCAACACCATTACTGGTCACTGTGACTGTTGCATTATATCTGCATTATATCTGCATTATATCAGCATTGTATCTGCATTATATTAGCATTATATCTGCATTATATCGGCATTATATCTGCATTATATCTGCATTATATCTGCATTATATCTGCATTATATCTGCATTGTATCTGCATTATATTAGCATTATATCTGCATTGTATCTACACTATATCAGCATTATATCTGCATTGTATCAGCATTATATCGGCATTATATCTGCCTTATATCGGCATTATATCAGCATTATATCAGCATTATATCTGCATCATATCTGCCTTATATCGGCATTATATCAGCATTATATCGGCATTATATCAGCATTATATCTACACTATATCAGCATTATATCTGCATTATATCAGCACTATATCAGCATTATATCTACATTATATCAGCATTATATCTGCATTATATCGGCATTATATCAGCATTATATCTACACTATATCAGCATTATATCTGCATTATATCAGCACTATATCAGCATTATATCTACATTATATCAGCATTATATCTGCATTATATCGGCATTATATCAGCATTATATCAGCATTATATCAGCATTATATCTGCATTATATCGGCATTATATCAGCATTATATCGGCATTATATCAGCATTATATCAGCACTATATCAGCATTATATCTACATTATATCAGCATTATATCTGCATTATATCGGCATTATATCAGCATTATATCAGCATTATATCAGCATTATATCAGCATTATATCTACACTATATCAGCATTATATCAGCATTATATCTACACTATATCAGCATTATATCTGCATTATATCAGCACTATATCAGCATTATATCTACATTATATCAGCATTATATCTGCATTATATCGGCATTATATCAGCATTATATCTACACTATATCAGCATTATATCTGCATTATATCAGCACTATATCAGCATTATATCTACATTATATCAGCATTATATCTGCATTATGTCAGCATCATATCTGCATTATATCAGCATTATATCTGCATTATATCTGCATTATATCTGCATTATATCTGCATTATATCTGCATTGTATCTGCATTATATTAGCATTATATCTGCATTGTATCTACACTATATCAGCATTATATCTGCATTGTATCAGCATTATATCTGCATCATATCTGCCTTATATCAGCATTATATCGGCATTATATCAGCATTATATCTGCATTATATCTGCATTATATCTGCATTATATCTGCATTATATCTGCATTGTATCTGCATTATATTAGCATTATATCTGCATTGTATCTACACTATATCAGCATTATATCTGCATTGTATCAGCATTATATCTACATTATATCAGCATTATATCTGCATTATATCGGCATTATATCAGCATTATATCTACACTATATCAGCATTATATCTGCATTATATCAGCACTATATCAGCATTATATCTACATTATATCAGCATTATATCTGCATTATATCGGCATTATATCAGCATTATATCAGCATTATATCAGCATTATATCAGCATTATATCTGCATTATATCGGCATTATATCAGCATTATATCGGCATTATATCAGCATTATATCTACACTATATCAGCATTATATCTGCATTATATATGCATTATATAAGCATTATATCTGCATTATATCGGCATTATATCAGCATTATATCGGCATTATATCAGCATTATATCTACACTATATCAGCATTATATCTGCATTATATCAGCACTATATCAGCATTATATCTACATTATATCAGCATTATATCTGCATTATATCGGCATTATATCAGCATTATATCTACACTATATCAGCATTATATCTGCATTATATCAGCACTATATCAGCATTATATCTACATTATATCAGCATTATATCTGCATTATATCGGCATTATATCAGCATTATATCAGCATTATATCTGCATTATATCGGCATTATATCAGCATTATATCGGCATTATATCAGCATTATATCTACACTATATCAGCATTATATCTGCATTATATATGCATTATATAAGCATTATAAAAGCATTATATATTTCCCCTTTATTTATTAGGATACCGGGATAATGAACGAGATCAAAAAGCATAAATTTGTGTCAATCGAACCCAAGAGCTCCGTTGAAATGGAAAATTGTATGGCTCAGTTTTATAAAAAGATCAAAACTGGAGCTCTGTTATTTGCTGTGTACCGAGGGAAGGCCAGTGAAGGTATTGATTTTGCAGATGATGCAGCGCGCCTGGTGATCACAGTCGGTATTCCATACCCGTCAATCGCAGATCCCAAAGTGTGGTATTCACAGATGGAATCGATAATATATTTCTATCATATTAGATTGTACTCAAAAGGTCCTACAATGATAAGAAAAATCAGGAACGCAGAGGGGAACAAGAACAGAATTTGTCGGGTCATCAATGGTATAACGTGCAAGCATTCAGGGCTCTCAATCAGGCGATTGGACGTTGCATCCGTCACCGTTGCGACTGGGGTGCCATGCTAATGGTGGATTCTAGATTCGATGGATGTAATCCCTCCTATGGTGATGGGCTTTGCAAGTGGATGAAGCGGCGCAAAGCTCACTACGATATATGGAATGAATTTATCTGGGATTTGGTTAAATTTGTGGAGAGATTGTCACCCGTCGAGAAGGAAGGCGGGTGATCTTAGGTTAATAAATTTGATTGGCTTATGATACTGTTCTTATTTGATTGGTTTTTGATACTGTTCTTATTTGATTGGTTTTTGATACTGTTCTTATTTGATTGGCTTATGCAACTGTTCTTGTTTGATTGGCTTGTGCAACTGTTATTGTTTGATTGGCTTATGCAACTGTTCTTGTTTGATTGGCTTATGCAACTGTTCTTATTTGATTGGCTTATGCAACTGTTCTTGTTTGATTGGCTTATGCAACTGTTCTTGTTTGATTGGCTTATGCAACTGTTCTTGTTTGATTGGCTTATGCAACTGTTCTTATTTGATTGGCTTATGCAACTGTTCTTATTTGATTGGCTTATGCAACTGTTCTTGTTTGATTGGCTTATGCAACTGTTCTTGTTTGATTGGCTTATGCAACTGTTCTTATTTGATTGGCTTATGCAACTGTTCTTGTTTGATTGGCTTATGCAACTGTTCTTGTTTGATTGGCTTATGCAACTGTTCTTGTTTGATTGGCTTATGATACTGTTCTTATTTGATTGGCTTATGCAACTGTTCTTGTTTGATTGGCTTATGCAACTGTTCTTGTTTGATTGGCTTATGCAACTGTTCTTGTTTGATTGGCTTATGCAACTGTTCTTATTTGATTGGCTTATGCAACTGTTCTTGTTTGATTGGCTTATGCAACTGTTCTTGTTTGATTGGCTTATGCAACTGTTCTTATTTGATTGGCTTATGCAACTGTTCTTATTTGATTGGCTTATGCAATTGTTATTGTTTGATTGGCATGCAACTGTTCTTATTTGATTGGTTTTTGATACTGCTCTTATTTGATTGGCTTATGATACTGTTCTTATTTGATTGGCTTATGCAACTGTTATTGTTTGATTGGCATGCAACTGTTCTTATTTGATTGGTTTTTGATACTGCTCTTATTTGATTGGCTTATGCAACTGTTCTTGTTTGATTGGCTTATGCAACTGCTCTTATTTGATTGGCTTATGCATCTGTTCTTGTTTGATTGGCTTGTGCAACTGTTCATGTTTGATTGGCTTATGATAATGTTATTTGATTGGTTTTTGATACTGCTCTTATTTGATTGGCTTATGCAACTGTTCTTATTTGATTGGCTTATGCAACTGTTCTTGTTTGATTGGCTTATGCAACTGTTCTTATTTGATTTGCTTATGCAACTGTTCTTGGTTGATTGGCTTATGCAACTGTTCTTATTTGATTGGCTTATGCAATTGTTATTGTTTGATTGGCATGCAACTGTTCTTATTTGATTGGCTTATGATACTGTTCTTATTTGATTGGCTTATGCAACTGTTATTGTTTGATTGGCTTGTGCAACTGTTCATGTTTGATTAGCTTATGCAATTGTTCTTTTTTGATTGGCATGCAACTGTTCTTATTTGATTGGTTTTTGATACTGCTCTTATTTGATTGGCTTATGCAACTGCTCTTATTTGATTGGCTTATGCATCTGTTCTTGTTTGATTGGCTTGTGCAACTGTTCATGTTTGATTGGCTTATGATAATGTTATTTGATTGGTTTTTGATACTGCTCTTATTTGATTGGCTTATGCAACTGTTCTTGTTTGATTGGCTTGTGCAACTGTTCATGTTTGATTGGCTTATGATAATGTTATTTGATTGGTTTTTGATACTGCTCTTATTTGATTGGCTTATGCAACTGTTCTTATTTGATTGGCTTATGCAACTGTTCTTGTTTGATTGGCTTATGCATCTGTTCTTGTTTGATTGGCTTGTGCAACTGTTCATGTTTGATTGGCTTATGATAATGTTATTTGATTGGTTTTTGATACTGCTCTTATTTGATTGGCTTATGCAACTGTTCTTGTTTGATTGGCTTATGCAACTGTTCTTGTTTGATTGGCTTATGCAACTGTTCTTATTTGATTGGCTTATGCAACTGTTCTTGGTTGATTGGCTTATGCAACTGTTCTTATTTGATTGGCTTATGCAATTGTTCTTATTTGATTGGCTTATGATACTGTTCTTATTTGATTGGCTTATGCAACTGCTCTTATTTGATTGGCTTATGATACTGTTCTTATTTGATTGGCTTATGCAACTGTTATTGTTTGATTGGCATGCAACTGTTCTTATTTGATTGGTTTTTGATACTGCTCTTATTTGATTGGCTTATGCAACTGCTCTTATTTGATTGGCTTATGCATCTGTTCTTGTTTGATTGGCTTGTGCAACTGTTCATGTTTGATTGGCTTATGATAATGTTATTTGATTGGTTTTTGATACTGCTCTTATTTGATTGGCTTATGCAACTGTTCTTATTTGATTGGCTTATGCAACTGTTCTTGTTTGAATGGCTTATGCAACTGTTCTTGTTTGATTGGCTTATGCAACTGTTCTTATTTGATTGGCTTATGCAACTGTTCTTGTTTGATTGGCTTATGCAACTGTTCTTGTTTGATTGGCTTATGCAACTGTTCTTGTTTGATTGGCTTATGCAACTGTTCTTATTTGATTGGCTTATGCAACTGTTCTTATTTGATTGGCTTATGCAACTGTTCTTGTTTGATTGGCTTATGCAACTGTTCTTGTTTGATTGGCTTATGCAACTGTTCTTATTTGATTGGCTTATGCAACTGTTCTTGTTTGATTGGCTTATGCAACTGTTCTTGTTTGATTGGCTTATGCAACTGTTCTTGTTTGATTGGCTTATGATACTGTTCTTATTTGATTGGCTTATGCAACTGTTCTTGTTTGATTGGCTTATGCAACTGTTCTTGTTTGATTGGCTTATGCAACTGTTCTTGTTTGATTGGCTTATGCAACTGTTCTTATTTGATTGGCTTATGCAACTGTTCTTGTTTGATTGGCTTATGCAACTGTTCTTGTTTGATTGGCTTATGCAACTGTTCTTATTTGATTGGCTTATGCAACTGTTCTTATTTGATTGGCTTATGCAATTGTTATTGTTTGATTGGCATGCAACTGTTCTTATTTGATTGGTTTTTGATACTGCTCTTATTTGATTGGCTTATGATACTGTTCTTATTTGATTGGCTTATGCAACTGTTATTGTTTGATTGGCATGCAACTGTTCTTATTTGATTGGTTTTTGATACTGCTCTTATTTGATTGGCTTATGCAACTGTTCTTGTTTGATTGGCTTATGCAACTGCTCTTATTTGATTGGCTTATGCATCTGTTCTTGTTTGATTGGCTTGTGCAACTGTTCATGTTTGATTGGCTTATGATAATGTTATTTGATTGGTTTTTGATACTGCTCTTATTTGATTGGCTTATGCAACTGTTCTTATTTGATTGGCTTATGCAACTGTTCTTGTTTGATTGGCTTATGCAACTGTTCTTATTTGATTTGCTTATGCAACTGTTCTTGGTTGATTGGCTTATGCAACTGTTCTTATTTGATTGGCTTATGCAATTGTTATTGTTTGATTGGCATGCAACTGTTCTTATTTGATTGGCTTATGATACTGTTCTTATTTGATTGGCTTATGCAACTGTTATTGTTTGATTGGCTTGTGCAACTGTTCATGTTTGATTAGCTTATGCAATTGTTCTTTTTTGATTGGCATGCAACTGTTCTTATTTGATTGGTTTTTGATACTGCTCTTATTTGATTGGCTTATGCAACTGCTCTTATTTGATTGGCTTATGCATCTGTTCTTGTTTGATTGGCTTGTGCAACTGTTCATGTTTGATTGGCTTATGATAATGTTATTTGATTGGTTTTTGATACTGCTCTTATTTGATTGGCTTATGCAACTGTTCTTGTTTGATTGGCTTGTGCAACTGTTCATGTTTGATTGGCTTATGATAATGTTATTTGATTGGTTTTTGATACTGCTCTTATTTGATTGGCTTATGCAACTGTTCTTATTTGATTGGCTTATGCAACTGTTCTTGTTTGATTGGCTTATGCATCTGTTCTTGTTTGATTGGCTTGTGCAACTGTTCATGTTTGATTGGCTTATGATAATGTTATTTGATTGGTTTTTGATACTGCTCTTATTTGATTGGCTTATGCAACTGTTCTTGTTTGATTGGCTTATGCAACTGTTCTTGTTTGATTGGCTTATGCAACTGTTCTTATTTGATTGGCTTATGCAACTGTTCTTGGTTGATTGGCTTATGCAACTGTTCTTATTTGATTGGCTTATGCAATTGTTCTTATTTGATTGGCTTATGATACTGTTCTTATTTGATTGGCTTATGCAACTGCTCTTATTTGATTGGCTTATGATACTGTTCTTATTTGATTGGCTTATGCAACTGTTATTGTTTGATTGGCATGCAACTGTTCTTATTTGATTGGTTTTTGATACTGCTCTTATTTGATTGGCTTATGCAACTGCTCTTATTTGATTGGCTTATGCATCTGTTCTTGTTTGATTGGCTTGTGCAACTGTTCATGTTTGATTGGCTTATGATAATGTTATTTGATTGGTTTTTGATACTGCTCTTATTGATTGGCTTATGCAACTGTTCTTATTTGATTGGCTTATGCAACTGTTCTTGTTTGAATGGCTTATGCAACTGTTCTTGTTTGATTGGCTTATGCAACTGTTCTTATTTGATTGGCTTATGCAACTGTTCTTGTTTGATTGGCTTATGCAACTGTTCTTGTTTGATTGGCTTATGCAACTGTTCTTATTTGATTGGCTTATGCAACTGTTCTTGGTTGATTGGCTTATGCAACTGTTCTTATTTGATTGGCTTATGCAATTGTTCTTATTTGATTGGCTTATGATACTGTTCTTATTTGATTGGCTTATGCAACTGTTATTGTTTGATTGGCTTGTGCAACTGTTCATATTTGATTGGCTTATGCAATTGTTCTTTTTTGATTGGCATGCAACTGTTCTTATTTGATTGGTTTTTGATACTGCTCTTATTTGATTGGCTTATGCAACTGCTCTTATTTGATTGGCTTATGCATCTGTTCTTATTTGATTGGCTTGTGCAACTGTTCATGTTTGATTGGCTTATGATAATGTTATTTGATTGGTTTTTGATACTGCTCTTATTTGATTGGCTTATGCAACTGTTCTTATTTGATTGGCTTATGCAACTGTTCTTGTTTGATTGGCTTATGCAACTGTTCTTATTTGATTTGCTTATGCAACTGTTCTTGGTTGATTGGCTTATGCAACTGTTCTTATTTGATTGGCTTATGCAATTGTTATTGTTTGATTGGCATGCAACTGTTCTTATTTGATTGGTTTTTGATACTGCTCTTATTTGATTGGCTTATGCAATTGTTCTTATTTGATTGGCTTATGATACTGTTCTTATTTGATTGGCTTATGCAACTGTTATTGTTTGATTGGCTTGTGCAACTGTTCATGTTTGATTAGCTTATGCAATTGTTCTTTTTTGATTGGCATGCAACTGTTCTTATTTGATTGGTTTTTGATACTGCTCTTATTTGATTGGCTTATGATACTGTTCTTATTTGATTGGCTTATGCAACTGTTATTGTTTGATTGGCATGCAACTGTTCTTATTTGATTGGTTTTTGATACTGCTCTTATTTGATTGGCTTATGCAACTGCTCTTATTTGATTGGCTTATGATACTGTTCTTATTTGATTGGCTTATGCAACTGTTATTGTTTGATTGGCATGCAACTGTTCTTATTTGATTGGTTTTTGATACTGCTCTTATTTGATTGGCTTATGCAACTGCTCTTATTTGATTGGCTTATGCATCTGTTCTTGTTTGATTGGCTTGTGCAACTGTTCATGTTTGATTGGCTTATGATAATGTTATTTGATTGGTTTTTGATACTGCTCTTATTTGATTGGCTTATGCAACTGTTCTTATTTGATTGGCTTATGCAACTGTTCTTGTTTGATTGGCTTATGCAACTGTTCTTGTTTGATTGGCTTATGCAACTGTTCTTATTTGATTGGCTTATGCAACTGTTCTTGTTTGATTGGCTTATGCAACTGTTCTTGTTTGATTGGCTTATGCAACTGTTCTTATTTGATTGGCTTATGCAACTGTTCTTGGTTGATTGGCTTATGCAACTGTTCTTATTTGATTGGCTTATGCAATTGTTCTTATTTGATTGGCTTATGATACTGTTCTTATTTGATTGGCTTATGCAACTGTTATTGTTTGATTGGCTTGTGCAACTGTTCATGTTTGATTAGCTTATGCAATTGTTCTTTTTTGATTGGCATGCAACTGTTCTTATTTGATTGGTTTTTGATACTGCTCTTATTTGATTGGCTTATGATACTGTTCTTATTTGATTGGCTTATGCAACTGTTATTGTTTGATTGGCATGCAACTGTTCTTATTTGATTGGTTTTTGATACTGCTCTTATTTGATTGGCTTATGCAACTGCTCTTATTTGATTGGCTTATGCATCTGTTCTTGTTTGATTGGCTTGTGCAACTGTTCATGTTTGATTGGCTTATGATAATGTTATTTGATTGGTTTTTGATACTGCTCTTATTTGATTGGCTTATGCAACTGTTCTTATTTGATTGGCTTATGCAACTGTTCTTGTTTGAATGGCTTATGCAACTGTTCTTGTTTGATTGGCTTATGCAACTGTTCTTATTTGATTGGCTTATGCAACTGTTCTTGTTTGATTGGCTTATGCAACTGTTCTTATTTGATTGGCTTATGCAACTGTTCTTATTTGATTGGCTTATGCAATTGTTATTGTTTGATTGGCATGCAACTGTTCTTATTTGATTGGTTTTTGATACTGCTCTTATTTGATTGGCTTATGATACTGTTCTTATTTGATTGGCTTATGCAACTGTTATTGTTTGATTGGCATGCAACTGTTCTTATTTGATTGGTTTTTGATACTGCTCTTATTTGATTGGCTTATGCAACTGTTCTTGTTTGATTGGCTTATGCAACTGCTCTTATTTGATTGGCTTATGCATCTGTTCTTGTTTGATTGGCTTGTGCAACTGTTCATGTTTGATTGGCTTATGATAATGTTATTTGATTGGTTTTTGATACTGCTCTTATTTGATTGGCTTATGCAACTGTTCTTATTTGATTGGCTTATGCAACTGTTATTGTTTGATTGGCTTGTGCAACTGTTCATGTTTGATTAGCTTATGCAATTGTTCTTTTTTGATTGGCATGCAACTGTTCTTATTTGATTGGTTTTTGATACTGCTCTTATTTGATTGGCTTATGATACTGTTCTTATTTGATTGGCTTATGCAACTGTTATTGTTTGATTGGCATGCAACTGTTCTTATTTGATTGGTTTTTGATACTGCTCTTATTTGATTGGCTTATGCAACTGCTCTTATTTGATTGGCTTATGATACTGTTCTTATTTGATTGGCTTATGCAACTGTTATTGTTTGATTGGCATGCAACTGTTCTTATTTGATTGGTTTTTGATACTGCTCTTATTTGATTGGCTTATGCAACTGCTCTTATTTGATTGGCTTATGCATCTGTTCTTGTTTGATTGGCTTGTGCAACTGTTCATGTTTGATTGGCTTATGATAATGTTATTTGATTGGTTTTTGATACTGCTCTTATTTGATTGGCTTATGCAACTGTTCTTATTTGATTGGCTTATGCAACTGTTCTTGTTTGATTGGCTTATGCAACTGTTCTTGTTTGATTGGCTTATGCAACTGTTCTTATTTGATTGGCTTATGCAACTGTTCTTGTTTGATTGGCTTATGCAACTGTTCTTGTTTGATTGGCTTATGCAACTGTTCTTATTTGATTGGCTTATGCAACTGTTCTTGGTTGATTGGCTTATGCAACTGTTCTTATTTGATTGGCTTATGCAATTGTTCTTATTTGATTGGCTTATGATACTGTTCTTATTTGATTGGCTTATGCAACTGTTATTGTTTGATTGGCTTGTGCAACTGTTCATGTTTGATTAGCTTATGCAATTGTTCTTTTTTGATTGGCATGCAACTGTTCTTATTTGATTGGTTTTTGATACTGCTCTTATTTGATTGGCTTATGATACTGTTCTTATTTGATTGGCTTATGCAACTGTTATTGTTTGATTGGCATGCAACTGTTCTTATTTGATTGGTTTTTGATACTGCTCTTATTTGATTGGCTTATGCAACTGCTCTTATTTGATTGGCTTATGCATCTGTTCTTGTTTGATTGGCTTGTGCAACTGTTCATGTTTGATTGGCTTATGATAATGTTATTTGATTGGTTTTTGATACTGCTCTTATTTGATTGGCTTATGCAACTGTTCTTATTTGATTGGCTTATGCAACTGTTCTTGTTTGAATGGCTTATGCAACTGTTCTTGTTTGATTGGCTTATGCAACTGTTCTTATTTGATTGGCTTATGCAACTGTTCTTGTTTGATTGGCTTATGCAACTGTTCTTATTTGATTGGCTTATGCAACTGTTCTTATTTGATTGGCTTATGCAATTGTTATTGTTTGATTGGCATGCAACTGTTCTTATTTGATTGGTTTTTGATACTGCTCTTATTTGATTGGCTTATGATACTGTTCTTATTTGATTGGCTTATGCAACTGTTATTGTTTGATTGGCATGCAACTGTTCTTATTTGATTGGTTTTTGATACTGCTCTTATTTGATTGGCTTATGCAACTGTTCTTGTTTGATTGGCTTATGCAACTGCTCTTATTTGATTGGCTTATGCATCTGTTCTTGTTTGATTGGCTTGTGCAACTGTTCATGTTTGATTGGCTTATGATAATGTTATTTGATTGGTTTTTGATACTGCTCTTATTTGATTGGCTTATGCAACTGTTCTTATTTGATTGGCTTATGCAACTGTTCTTGTTTGATTGGCTTATGCAACTGTTCTTATTTGATTTGCTTATGCAACTGTTCTTGGTTGATTGGCTTATGCAACTGTTCTTATTTGATTGGCTTATGCAATTGTTATTGTTTGATTGGCATGCAACTGTTCTTATTTGATTGGCTTATGATACTGTTCTTATTTGATTGGCTTATGCAACTGTTATTGTTTGATTGGCTTGTGCAACTGTTCATGTTTGATTAGCTTATGCAATTGTTCTTTTTTGATTGGCATGCAACTGTTCTTATTTGATTGGTTTTTGATACTGCTCTTATTTGATTGGCTTATGCAACTGCTCTTATTTGATTGGCTTATGCATCTGTTCTTGTTTGATTGGCTTATGCAACTGTTCTTGTTTGATTGGCTTATGCAACTGTTCTTATTTGATTGGCTTATGCAACTGTTCTTGGTTGATTGGCTTATGCAACTGTTCTTATTTGATTGGCTTATGCAATTGTTCTTATTTGATTGGCTTATGATACTGTTCTTATTTGATTGGCTTATGCAACTGTTATTGTTTGATTGGCTTGTGCAACTGTTCATGTTTGATTAGCTTATGCAATTGTTCTTTTTTGATTGGCATGCAACTGTTCTTATTTGATTGGTTTTTGATACTGCTCTTATTTGATTGGCTTATGATACTGTTCTTATTTGATTGGCTTATGCAACTGTTATTGTTTGATTGGCATGCAACTGTTCTTATTTGATTGGTTTTTGATACTGCTCTTATTTGATTGGCTTATGCAACTGCTCTTATTTGATTGGCTTATGATACTGTTCTTATTTGATTGGCTTATGCAACTGTTATTGTTTGATTGGCATGCAACTGTTCTTATTTGATTGGTTTTTGATACTGCTCTTATTTGATTGGCTTATGCAACTGCTCTTATTTGATTGGCTTATGCATCTGTTCTTGTTTGATTGGCTTGTGCAACTGTTCATGTTTGATTGGCTTATGATAATGTTATTTGATTGGTTTTTGATACTGCTCTTATTTGATTGGCTTATGCAACTGTTCTTATTTGATTGGCTTATGCAACTGTTCTTGTTTGATTGGCTTATGCAACTGTTCTTGTTTGATTGGCTTATGCAACTGTTCTTATTTGATTGGCTTATGCAACTGTTCTTGTTTGATTGGCTTATGCAACTGTTCTTGTTTGATTGGCTTATGCAACTGTTCTTATTTGATTGGCTTATGCAACTGTTCTTGGTTGATTGGCTTATGCAACTGTTCTTATTTGATTGGCTTATGCAATTGTTCTTATTTGATTGGCTTATGATACTGTTCTTATTTGATTGGCTTATGCAATTGTTCTTATTTGATTGGCTTATGATACTGTTCTTATTTGATTGGCTTATGCAACTGTTATTGTTTGATTGGCTTGTGCAACTGTTCATGTTTGATTAGCTTATGCAATTGTTCTTTTTTGATTGGCATGCAACTGTTCTTATTTGATTGGTTTTTGATACTGCTCTTATTTGATTGGCTTATGATACTGTTCTTATTTGATTGGCTTATGCAACTGTTATTGTTTGATTGGCATGCAACTGTTCTTATTTGATTGGTTTTTGATACTGCTCTTATTTGATTGGCTTATGCAACTGTTCTTATTTGATTGGCTTATGCAACTGTTCTTGTTTGAATGGCTTATGCAACTGTTCTTGTTTGATTGGCTTATGCAACTGTTCTTATTTGATTGGCTTATGCAACTGTTCTTGTTTGATTGGCTTATGCAACTGTTCTTATTTGATTGGCTTATGCAACTGTTCTTATTTGATTGGCTTATGCAATTGTTATTGTTTGATTGGCATGCAACTGTTCTTATTTGATTGGTTTTTGATACTGCTCTTATTTGATTGGCTTATGATACTGTTCTTATTTGATTGGCTTATGCAACTGTTATTGTTTGATTGGCATGCAACTGTTCTTATTTGATTGGTTTTTGATACTGCTCTTATTTGATTGGCTTATGCAACTGTTCTTGTTTGATTGGCTTATGCAACTGCTCTTATTTGATTGGCTTATGCATCTGTTCTTGTTTGATTGGCTTATGCAACTGTTCTTGTTTGATTGGCTTATGCAACTGTTCTTGTTTGATTGGCTTATGCAACTGTTCTTATTTGATTGGCTTATGCAACTGTTCTTGTTTGATTGGCTTATGCAACTGTTCTTGTTTGATTGGCTTATGCAACTGTTCTTATTTGATTGGCTTATGCAACTGTTCTTGGTTGATTGGCTTATGCAACTGTTCTTATTTGATTGGCTTATGCAATTGTTCTTATTTGATTGGCTTATGATACTGTTCTTATTTGATTGGCTTATGCAACTGTTATTGTTTGATTGGCTTGTGCAACTGTTCATGTTTGATTAGCTTATGCAATTGTTCTTTTTTGATTGGCATGCAACTGTTCTTATTTGATTGGTTTTTGATACTGCTCTTATTTGATTGGCTTATGATACTGTTCTTATTTGATTGGCTTATGCAACTGTTATTGTTTGATTGGCATGCAACTGTTCTTATTTGATTGGTTTTTGATACTGCTCTTATTTGATTGGCTTATGCAACTGCTCTTATTTGATTGGCTTATGCATCTGTTCTTGTTTGATTGGCTTGTGCAACTGTTCATGTTTGATTGGCTTATGATAATGTTATTTGATTGGTTTTTGATACTGCTCTTATTTGATTGGCTTATGCAACTGTTCTTATTTGATTGGCTTATGCAACTGTTCTTGTTTGAATGGCTTATGCAACTGTTCTTGTTTGATTGGCTTATGCAACTGTTCTTATTTGATTGGCTTATGCAACTGTTCTTGTTTGATTGGCTTATGCAACTGTTCTTATTTGATTGGCTTATGCAACTGTTCTTATTTGATTGGCTTATGCAATTGTTATTGTTTGATTGGCATGCAACTGTTCTTATTTGATTGGTTTTTGATACTGCTCTTATTTGATTGGCTTATGATACTGTTCTTATTTGATTGGCTTATGCAACTGTTATTGTTTGATTGGCATGCAACTGTTCTTATTTGATTGGTTTTTGATACTGCTCTTATTTGATTGGCTTATGCAACTGTTCTTGTTTGATTGGCTTATGCAACTGCTCTTATTTGATTGGCTTATGCATCTGTTCTTGTTTGATTGGCTTGTGCAACTGTTCATGTTTGATTGGCTTATGATAATGTTATTTGATTGGTTTTTGATACTGCTCTTATTTGATTGGCTTATGCAACTGTTCTTATTTGATTGGCTTATGCAACTGTTCTTGTTTGATTGGCTTATGCAACTGTTCTTATTTGATTTGCTTATGCAACTGTTTTTGGTTGATTGGCTTATGCAACTGTTCTTATTTGATTGGCTTATGCAATTGTTATTGTTTGATTGGCATGCAACTGTTCTTATTTGATTGGCTTATGATACTGTTCTTATTTGATTGGCTTATGCAACTGTTATTGTTTGATTGGCTTGTGCAACTGTTCATGTTTGATTAGCTTATGCAATTGTTCTTTTTTGATTGGCATGCAACTGTTCTTATTTGATTGGTTTTTGATACTGCTCTTATTTGATTGGCTTATGCAACTGCTCTTATTTGATTGGCTTATGCATCTGTTCTTGTTTGATTGGCTTGTGCAACTGTTCATGTTTGATTGGCTTATGATAATGTTATTTGATTGGTTTTTGATACTGCTCTTATTTGATTGGCTTATGCAACTGTTCTTGTTTGATTGGCTTGTGCAACTGTTCATGTTTGATTGGCTTATGATAATGTTATTTGATTGGTTTTTGATACTGCTCTTATTTGATTGGCTTATGCAACTGTTCTTATTTGATTGGCTTATGCAACTGTTCTTGTTTGATTGGCTTATGCATCTGTTCTTGTTTGATTGGCTTGTGCAACTGTTCATGTTTGATTGGCTTATGATAATGTTATTTGATTGGTTTTTGATACTGCTCTTATTTGATTGGCTTATGCAACTGTTCTTGTTTGATTGGCTTATGCAACTGTTCTTGTTTGATTGGCTTATGCAACTGTTCTTATTTGATTGGCTTATGCAACTGTTCTTGGTTGATTGGCTTATGCAACTGTTCTTATTTGATTGGCTTATGCAATTGTTCTTATTTGATTGGCTTATGATACTGTTCTTATTTGATTGGCTTATGCAACTGCTCTTATTTGATTGGCTTATGATACTGTTCTTATTTGATTGGCTTATGCAACTGTTATTGTTTGATTGGCATGCAACTGTTCTTATTTGATTGGTTTTTGATACTGCTCTTATTTGATTGGCTTATGCAACTGCTCTTATTTGATTGGCTTATGCATCTGTTCTTGTTTGATTGGCTTGTGCAACTGTTCATGTTTGATTGGCTTATGATAATGTTATTTGATTGGTTTTTGATACTGCTCTTATTTGATTGGCTTATGCAACTGTTCTTATTTGATTGGCTTATGCAACTGTTCTTGTTTGAATGGCTTATGCAACTGTTCTTGTTTGATTGGCTTATGCAACTGTTCTTATTTGATTGGCTTATGCAACTGTTCTTGTTTGATTGGCTTATGCAACTGTTCTTGTTTGATTGGCTTATGCAACTGTTCTTATTTGATTGGCTTATGCAACTGTTCTTGGTTGATTGGCTTATGCAACTGTTCTTATTTGATTGGCTTATGCAATTGTTCTTATTTGATTGGCTTATGATACTGTTCTTATTTGATTGGCTTATGCAACTGTTATTGTTTGATTGGCTTGTGCAACTGTTCATATTTGATTGGCTTATGCAATTGTTCTTTTTGATTGGCATGCAACTGTTCTTATTTGATTGGTTTTTGATACTGCTCTTATTTGATTGGCTTATGCAACTGCTCTTATTTGATTGGCTTATGCATCTGTTCTTATTTGATTGGCTTGTGCAACTGTTCATGTTTGATTGGCTTATGATAATGTTATTTGATTGGTTTTTGATACTGCTCTTATTTGATTGGCTTATGCAACTGTTCTTATTTGATTGGCTTATGCAACTGTTCTTGTTTGATTGGCTTATGCAACTGTTCTTATTTGATTTGCTTATGCAACTGTTCTTGGTTGATTGGCTTATGCAACTGTTCTTATTTGATTGGCTTATGCAATTGTTATTGTTTGATTGGCATGCAACTGTTCTTATTTGATTGGTTTTTGATACTGCTCTTATTGATTGGCTTATGCAACTGCTCTTATTTGATTGGCTTATGATACTGTTCTTATTTGATTGGCTTATGCAACTGTTATTGTTTGATTGGCATGCAACTGTTCTTATTTGATTGGTTTTTGATACTGCTCTTATTTGATTGGCTTATGCAACTGCTCTTATTTGATTGGCTTATGCATCTGTTCTTGTTTGATTGGCTTGTGCAACTGTTCATGTTTGATTGGCTTATGATAATGTTATTTGATTGGTTTTTGATACTGCTCTTATTTGATTGGCTTATGCAACTGTTCTTATTTGATTGGCTTATGCAACTGTTCTTGTTTGATTGGCTTATGCAACTGTTCTTGTTTGATTGGCTTATGCAACTGTTCTTATTTGATTGGCTTATGCAACTGTTCTTGTTTGATTGGCTTATGCAACTGTTCTTGTTTGATTGGCTTATGCAACTGTTCTTATTTGATTGGCTTATGCAACTGTTCTTGGTTGATTGGCTTATGCAACTGTTCTTATTTGATTGGCTTATGCAATTGTTCTTATTTGATTGGCTTATGATACTGTTCTTATTTGATTGGCTTATGCAACTGTTATTGTTTGATTGGCTTGTGCAACTGTTCATGTTTGATTAGCTTATGCAATTGTTCTTTTTTGATTGGCATGCAACTGTTCTTATTTGATTGGTTTTTGATACTGCTCTTATTTGATTGGCTTATGATACTGTTCTTATTTGATTGGCTTATGCAACTGTTATTGTTTGATTGGCATGCAACTGTTCTTATTTGATTGGTTTTTGATACTGCTCTTATTTGATTGGCTTATGCAACTGCTCTTATTTGATTGGCTTATGCATCTGTTCTTGTTTGATTGGCTTGTGCAACTGTTCATGTTTGATTGGCTTATGATAATGTTATTTGATTGGTTTTTGATACTGCTCTTATTTGATTGGCTTATGCAACTGTTCTTATTTGATTGGCTTATGCAACTGTTCTTGTTTGAATGGCTTATGCAACTGTTCTTGTTTGATTGGCTTATGCAACTGTTCTTATTTGATTGGCTTATGCAACTGTTCTTGTTTGATTGGCTTATGCAACTGTTCTTATTTGATTGGCTTATGCAACTGTTCTTATTTGATTGGCTTATGCAATTGTTATTGTTTGATTGGCATGCAACTGTTCTTATTTGATTGGTTTTTGATACTGCTCTTATTTGATTGGCTTATGATACTGTTCTTATTTGATTGGCTTATGCAACTGTTATTGTTTGATTGGCATGCAACTGTTCTTATTTGATTGGTTTTTGATACTGCTCTTATTTGATTGGCTTATGCAACTGTTCTTGTTTGATTGGCTTATGCAACTGCTCTTATTTGATTGGCTTATGCATCTGTTCTTGTTTGATTGGCTTGTGCAACTGTTCATGTTTGATTGGCTTATGATAATGTTATTTGATTGGTTTTTGATACTGCTCTTATTTGATTGGCTTATGCAACTGTTCTTATTTGATTGGCTTATGCAACTGTTCTTGTTTGATTGGCTTATGCAACTGTTCTTATTTGATTTGCTTATGCAACTGTTCTTGGTTGATTGGCTTATGCAACTGTTCTTATTTGATTGGCTTATGCAATTGTTATTGTTTGATTGGCATGCAACTGTTCTTATTTGATTGGCTTATGATACTGTTCTTATTTGATTGGCTTATGCAACTGTTATTGTTTGATTGGCTTGTGCAACTGTTCATGTTTGATTAGCTTATGCAATTGTTCTTTTTTGATTGGCATGCAACTGTTCTTATTTGATTGGTTTTTGATACTGCTCTTATTTGATTGGCTTATGCAACTGCTCTTATTGATTGGCTTATGCATCTGTTCTTGTTTGATTGGCTTGTGCAACTGTTCATGTTTGATTGGCTTATGATAATGTTATTTGATTGGTTTTTGATACTGCTCTTATTTGATTGGCTTATGCAACTGTTCTTGTTTGATTGGCTTGTGCAACTGTTCATGTTTGATTGGCTTATGATAATGTTATTTGATTGGTTTTTGATACTGCTCTTATTTGATTGGCTTATGCAACTGTTCTTATTTGATTGGCTTATGCAACTGTTCTTGTTTGATTGGCTTATGCATCTGTTCTTGTTTGATTGGCTTGTGCAACTGTTCATGTTTGATTGGCTTATGATAATGTTATTTGATTGGTTTTTGATACTGCTCTTATTTGATTGGCTTATGCAACTGTTCTTGTTTGATTGGCTTATGCAACTGTTCTTGTTTGATTGGCTTATGCAACTGTTCTTATTTGATTGGCTTATGCAACTGTTCTTGGTTGATTGGCTTATGCAACTGTTCTTATTTGATTGGCTTATGCAATTGTTCTTATTTGATTGGCTTATGATACTGTTCTTATTTGATTGGCTTATGCAACTGCTCTTATTTGATTGGCTTATGATACTGTTCTTATTTGATTGGCTTATGCAACTGTTATTGTTTGATTGGCATGCAACTGTTCTTATTTGATTGGTTTTTGATACTGCTCTTATTTGATTGGCTTATGCAACTGCTCTTATTTGATTGGCTTATGCATCTGTTCTTGTTTGATTGGCTTGTGCAACTGTTCATGTTTGATTGGCTTATGATAATGTTATTTGATTGGTTTTTGATACTGCTCTTATTTGATTGGCTTATGCAACTGTTCTTATTTGATTGGCTTATGCAACTGTTCTTGTTTGAATGGCTTATGCAACTGTTCTTGTTTGATTGGCTTATGCAACTGTTCTTATTTGATTGGCTTATGCAACTGTTCTTGTTTGATTGGCTTATGCAACTGTTCTTGTTTGATTGGCTTATGCAACTGTTCTTATTTGATTGGCTTATGCAACTGTTCTTGGTTGATTGGCTTATGCAACTGTTCTTATTTGATTGGCTTATGCAATTGTTCTTATTTGATTGGCTTATGATACTGTTCTTATTTGATTGGCTTATGCAACTGTTATTGTTTGATTGGCTTGTGCAACTGTTCATATTTGATTGGCTTATGCAATTGTTCTTTTTTGATTGGCATGCAACTGTTCTTATTTGATTGGTTTTTGATACTGCTCTTATTTGATTGGCTTATGCAACTGCTCTTATTTGATTGGCTTATGCATCTGTTCTTATTTGATTGGCTTGTGCAACTGTTCATGTTTGATTGGCTTATGATAATGTTATTTGATTGGTTTTTGATACTGCTCTTATTTGATTGGCTTATGCAACTGTTCTTATTTGATTGGCTTATGCAACTGTTCTTGTTTGATTGGCTTATGCAACTGTTCTTATTTGATTTGCTTATGCAACTGTTCTTGGTTGATTGGCTTATGCAACTGTTCTTATTTGATTGGCTTATGCAATTGTTATTGTTTGATTGGCATGCAACTGTTCTTATTTGATTGGTTTTTGATACTGCTCTTATTTGATTGGCTTATGCAACTGCTCTTATTTGATTGGCTTATGATA
>CAUHTR010001760.1:0-37945 GCA_959609185.1 Schmidtea polychroa | reverse complement strand
GAAATTTACTGAAAAATAAAAACAGAAATATATGAATTGTATTTGTATTGAATAACCACCATAGACAGGCTGAATCTGGCCAAATGTTATAAATTTCAAATAAATTTTTATGTTTACTGGTTTGATTCAAGTTTCACGAATGTACGTTTAAAAGGAAGCTTTAACCCATTGTTGCCCGAATTTTTTCTCTCAAAATTTATAATAATTTTCTTTGGAATGTAATTGATGCAAATAAAAAAGCACTGCTCACTCTAACAGGTTCAAACCTGCAAAAATAATACACGCTTGCTAGCTGTAGACTGTTGCATTCTAAACTTTAATTGTGCCGATAATAATGGAGTGGAGGTAAAAATACTAAATGTTCCAATATGGGAACACTGAGCAAAAATGGTCTAAACATATACTTCTTTATATTTGATGTATTGGGTCGACCTAAGAACATTTAATCTAAGCCATATTGCCGGGTACTCCAACCCTAAAGTACACAATCAGCAATCCTCTTTTTATCTTATTCACCATTGAACTTTTACCAATTTCTTTATCTCCATTTTTTTATATAAACTTTTGATAAATATTTTATTTTATATTTAATACGAATATTTGGTACTGGGTTTTTGAAATTTATCGTAAAAGTCAAACAGTGGATTTTTCCGCAACGAGTTTTGTACCTGCNTACTTACTGTTAACTAAAAGATCATTATTAGTTCACTTTTCTACGCATTCACACGCTGCACTTCCTGTTTCTAGAGTCAATTCAGACGGATTATTGCATACATATTGCATAACATTGTATTTTTTTTGAATCGCTGTATGTAGTATTGTTAGTGATAAATAATTACTCCACTACGATACTTCATTATAAGAGGTAATATTATAACATATTATTGAAGTCATTGATGGCATTTAAATAATATGGATTTAAAATGCCTCTGGTTTTCCTTTTTAGAGTTGCAATGGCTGTAACCAGAAAGAAAGTGTCTTGTGTCATCTTTGGTGGTCCATCCGAGATGCCCCGACAATCAACTACCGACTTATGCAGATGTTATGAAATTCTACAACCTGACAAAGCAGAGACTGAAATGCGAATGGAACAATAAAGATCCTTCACATCGCAACGTGGCAGAAACAGTGTCAATGAAAGTAGAACAAATATGGGACAAAGCTTCCATACCACATGTAAGCCACCGCCGTGTTCATGAAATGTTGAACGTGTACCACAAGACGTTCATGAAATTGCTGAAGCCGTATAAATCTAGGAAGGACTCAGAACCATACAGAGAGAAAATATCGCAGATTAAAGATGAATCGATTAAACTCTTTGACATTTGCTCCTGCAAGTGCTCTTGTATGTCTCAGTGTCACTGTGAGAAGTCAAGAAAGATACCCACAATTGAACGTGACTTTCTAGAAGATCAGCGGGGTTCACGCAGTATGATCATAGCTGGAGTTGATGAGGTTGAATCCAGTAGATTACAAAAGCGGTATATCCGTAAAGAGTCGACACAGAGGCAGATGTGTACCAAATCTGCCATTGATGACATCGGTGATAAACAGTCGGATGTCTGTGACGAGATTTCTGGAATGGAAGAGGAAATGGATACCGGCGATGATGACTCTGATGACGATTGTATAAGCCAAATTAAACAACAGCGAAAATTGAATGACAAGCAGATGAGAGTTAAGCTACCGTCGTTGGCTTTAGCGTGTGATCGACATGGCGTATCCGACAGGGCGGCAGCAGGAATCGCCAGTGCTGTTCTTCAAGATGTTGGAATAATCCACGAACATGATGTTTCTAAAGTGATTGACAGAAGTAAAGTGCGTCGAGAACGTTGTAATAAGCGTGGCGCATTATGTGACGAAGTCAGTAACAAAATCACTGGGTTATATTTTGACGGCAGAAAAGACAATACAATGACCCAAATTAAAGAATGCGATGGTAAATTTCATCGGAAAATAATAACTGAAGAACATATATCGATTATAGCCGAACCAGGAGCTACATATTTCGGTCACATTACACCAACTGCAGGGTCAAGCAAAGTTATCACGGCTGAGTTGATTGCATATTTGAATAAAAGAAATGTTGACACGAGTGGCATAAAAGCAATAGGTTGTGATGGGACAGCCACTAATACGGGCATTCGAGGAGGCATCATTCGATTACTTGAAGTGACGTTACACAGACCGCTACAGTGGTTCGTATGTCAGTTGCATGCAAACGAATTACCGTTAAGACATTTGTTTCAGTATCTTGATGGACCTACCAATGGTCCAAAAGGATTTTCTGGTCCCATTGGAAAGTCATTGTTGAATTGTGAGAAGCTTCCCATCGTTGACTACATGCCGATAAACTGTGTTCTACCGTCAAGTGCAAATTCCGACGATTTAAGTACAGATCAGAAATACCTGTTCGATTTGTGTACTGCTGTAAGTGTTGGTATTTGTCCTGTCGACCATTCACTTCGCAATCCTGGTCTTATCAACCATTCGAGATGGTTAACCACGGCTAATCGCATACTACGTCTGTATGTTGCCACAAGAAGCCCGTCGGATGAACTAAAGACGCTTGCTACCTTCATCGTAACAGTTTATGCACCTGCATGGTTTGAAATAAAGAATACCCCTTCGTGTAAAGACGGCGCTCGACATGTCCACAGTACGATACTGAAATCACGCTACCTCACAGACGAGCTGAAGAAAGTTGTTGACCCGGTAATTCAACGCAACGCATTCTTTAGTCATCCAGAAAATCTGTTGCTTGCGATGCTTACCGATGAAAGATCAGATATACGCGAGTTAGCTCTGCGACGCATACTGAAATCCAGAAAGCAGAAACGTACGACTTCAGTTAGATCTTTCTGCGTGCCAGTAATCAACTTTGAAGCTACTAGCTACATAGACATGATCGATTGGCAGAAAACTCCGATCACAGAGCCTCCAATCGTAGTGGACATTGACGAAGATACTTTGTTAACCATGATCCGGGAAGAAGAAACGCCAAGACTGGATTTCGCCCGCTATCCTTGTCACACCCAGGCAGTAGAGAGACATATCAAGCTAGTGACAGAAGCATCCGAAATGGTGTGTGGTCCAGAAAAACGCGACGGATTCATTAGAGCACGCTTGGAATCGAGATCGAAAATGCCAAAACTGGACACCAAAGCCCAACATCATTTGTAGTTATAAAAACATGTTAGACAGTTTGCATGTGGTTTCCCTTCACAGATATGGTTCTTATTACTTGTAATGTTATGTACAGACTGTTAAAAAGTTAAACCATAACATAAATATGTTACTTATAAAAAAATGTTTTTTTTAAAGATTATTGCTTTTTTATCGAAATATGCCTATACTTTAGGTCAATTGTGGAACCTCAAGATATGCTTTAAATTGTCTAATTGTTTGCCACATTACTAATTGCATGTGTTACCAAGTTTTTATAGCTATCCAAACAAGATATTAAGTAAAAAAAATTTTCACTCCACCCTAATATATATAAATATATATTTACATTTAATAAAAAAATAATATAAAAGAAAAACATTATCTCACTCTGAAAAGAATCTAACATTAACTCTCCATAGACTTGAAAATAAGGACGATAGAAAATATCCTTCAACAATGCCAAACCTAAATTACTATTTGGATATTGCAGGGATTGCAGGAGAGTTCCATATGCAAAGATGAATACCAAAAAGATTGCTAAAAAGAACAGTGTATCCATAATCTAGAAGTCATTCTATAACTGAAAATAATAATTGAAAATGAACCATTCTCTTGATCATGATGACTTTGTGCCCAAAGATGGGGTTGTATAAATAAAAATACATAGTTTTAGCATAAAACATACTAAGAGTGATTGAGAAAAAACTGCGAATGATCAAAAATTTATCATCTGATACCGTCCATCTTAAAGTGATGCTTACAACAGACATAATAAGGGTCACCACGTCAAACTTATTTCCCAAACCTTTCATATAATTATATAACTTTGAACTGTTTCCGTAATTGTTTTCATTATTGAACTAAAGCATGAAAAATTAAAAAAATTAAAAAATAAAAATGAAAGGATAATAAATTAAAATTATAAAAAAAAAAAAATAATAATAATAATAATAATAATAATAATAATAATAATAATAATAATAATAATAATAATAATAATAATAATACTTCTTGAATTTCCTCAAAGATAAACCCTATCACAAAGGTATATATGATGAGTTCACAAACCACTCGCTTGGTGTTAAGTATATTAAAAATATCCAGTTCGACCAAATTGAAGTAAGAGAACAACAATAAAAAAATTATATATGAAACCTAAATATAAAATAATTATGGTAATTGAACTAAAATTAGTATATAAAATAATAACGTTTCATAATTTGTATTAGACTATTTCTGGGACTGATGAAACTTAAGATTAATCTTAAGATTAACAGTTTTTATAAAATAATAAAGCACAAAAGACGATAATAATACTATTATTACTGATTTATAGTCTTCAAGCTCTCTTTTTAATAAATAATAATAATAATAATAATAATAATAATAATAATAATAATAATAATAATAATAATAATAATAATAATAATAATAATAATAATATAAGAACTTTTTTTCAAATTTCACCACTGATTATTTATTCTTTGAATTTATTCAAAAGAGAGCTTGAAGACTATAAATCAGTAATATATCGATGTTTTTTGATACTCACGAATTTTCTGCACTGTCTTTTCAAGTGAATTACACTATTTTTAGAAATTCACTTGAAAAAGGCAGTGACAAAAATTAGTGAGTATCAAAAAATATCGATATACACCTGTTTGCAGTGAACAAACGCATCTATAATATAAAAATAAAATCAATACGTCTATATTATATAAACATACAAACTTACCTGTTGATTTTTAGCGTTGCAATGAACAAACGCATTTAACATAGAAAGTGAGAAAGTGGTAGGAAAAATAAACTGACACACACAAACACAACACATAGTAAAAAATTCATGCAAATTTTCGATATGTAGAATCGTTGTAATGAATAAACGCACTATAATAAATCATTTACAGACATTTTTAGAAAAAAATGACCGAAAAAATTGACGAAAATTCCGAAAAATCAACTTTGAGTTGTATAGATAATAAAGACATTATTTCGTAAGATTTATCTTCAATTTTTAATAATATCTGACTTACATTATATCGAAATAATTCCAAAAAACTTCATAAAAATCCTAAAATCTCCAATTTAATTATAAATAATTTATAATAAAAAATGTTGATAAAAAGTAATATTTAAGAGCTTGAATAATGATCTCATGGATCAAAATTCAAGTCTTAAAATTTACTTTAAATAAAAAAAAATAACTTGAAAAACATTTATAAAATGGCTAAAATAGTTAATCGTAAATTAACTATTTCATCAGAAATACCCTGTAATTATGATACTGTAGTTACTGTAGTGACGCATCTATAATTGGTTGTGCACACCAACCCCTATTATAGATGCGTTTGTTCACTGCAAACGGGTGTATTACTGATTTATAGTCTTCAAGCTCTCCTTTTAATAAATAATAATAATAATAATAATAATAATAATAATAATAATAATAATAATAATAATAATAATAATAATAATAATAATAATAATAATAATAATAATAATAATGATAATAATATATAATAATGATAAAAATAATAATATTAATAGTAATAATGAAATTGAAAATTTCCTTACTAAATGTAAATAATATTTCGATTTGGGCGATTGGATGCATCTTGTCCAAGAAATTTTCTAAAAAACATGACAATAAATGGTATAAATTATTCATGTCAAAATATTTCTGTGATTTTCAAACATTTAAGAACTAAATAAGAAAATTACCCCAAATTATAAGGTGGCTGAATAATTCACAAATCAAGTATAACAGCGAATATAAACAATTCATGCGTTACATGAAAATGCTAGGACAAATATAATTTTATCTTATTTTCAGTGTAGAACGAATTAAGAAATTTATTTATAAATGCACCCCTCCCCTCTAAAAGCAACATAATAACATCAAATCATAAGCTTTAGTCGTTTTGCTTTGAAACTTTTATTTATGCGCGCTACTAAACCCCACATTTACCTTTAATATTATCTAAAGAGGGCCATATGAGCATGTTTGTTACGGGTTTACTCAGTTTGCAATTGTTTGTGGTGGTGAATAATGCGAACATACAAATATACAAATATAAAATTTTAATTTATAATTTTTACCTCATTTTTTTGATCGGGATCAGATAAATCGCCATTTTTCCAAGCGATGTTCAAAAATTGTTGACAAGCGCTTTGATTGCAGAAATTGACAAACTTCTCTTGGAATTACAATTTGCAATTAAACTCTTATTTTCGTGAACTGATCTTGGTTTTAATAAAATTTGAACCGCTACTTTGTTATCCTTTTCATAGGCCTCCATTATTATTTCTTTGGAGATATTTTGATAATATCTGTAGAATATATTAAGTAACATATTATGATACTAAAATATGTTACTGTGACTCCTTGATATATTTCTCTGATAATATAGTGAATCCATCTTTTCTGTATTTGTCTGCTATTTTGTTTAGCTTCATTGCACCGAAAAAAGCCAAAGGTAGGGGTTGATTCGTGTTTTCCCAAATAACTCTTCCCATTTCATGAAAACCAGATATCAAAGCCCAAAGAAATAAATCTTTTGAGGTTATATAATTGAAGTTTACATTAGAGTTCTCTATTTGTATGTTTATTGGTTCCATTCTCAATGTTTGAATACCTTAAATTTGATTGGTTAATAAGATCTTTAACAATCCAATCATATTCAATTTTTACAAAAACTTTATTAATGGATTTGAATTTAATAATAATGATCAGATTACTTTTTTTAATATTTTTATATTTTTTATAATATAACAATATTGAAATGGACATATAAAATAAGAACGGAACTAATATTTTCTTAATCTGAAATCTCTATCCTTTTCTCCTCCTCTCTTCAACTCGATTATGCAGATTTCGTTTGTTGATTTCAAATAAAATTTTTCTGACTTTCACAAAATACAAACTTGAAACAAAAAATTATTATATCAATAAAAATGATAATATTTAGCTCTTTATTATATTATGTACAGAGAAAAAACGAATAACCTTCATCGCTAATGTCGAAACCTTTTCGATGCTTCTTCGAAAACAGTCGGTAATATTCGTTATAGAGATAATTTTGAAATCCAACTTCCCATTTGATAGAGCTCTGGACATAATTTAAAGTTATTAAAAAATAAAATTGATAAAAATTGGTGATACAAAGGGAAGTTTACATTCTTAATAGAATACAATTGATATAATTATTAAATAAACCCTTCACCTTTACCCTACATGCAAATATTTATAATGATACCTATAATGGCAACAATTAAAGAAAATCATTGTTATATTAATGTGGATTGAAATAAAGGAAATATGGATAAATATCGAATAAAAATGTAAATAAAACTAGTATAAAAATTAAAAAAAATAAAATGTGTAAATGATGATATGACATTTGTAAATGTAAAATGTATAAAAATAAAGATAAAGGAGTTTATTCAAATGGAAAAATATCTGTGAGATCAACAACAATTAAACAGTTGTTTATATATTCTATATAAAATACCTTTTTAAAATAGTTTAATAAGATTTAATTTGGGTTAACACATTAATTACTGTAACCCCCAAATGGGGATTAGTATATTTTACAGTTCTAATTTTAAAAATTGGCATCACTGGACACTAGGGTGGTAACTTTATTAAAATTTATATGGCCATGGTACTACAATATGAGGAATGATCTAAAAATATTATTTATATTGTTTTTATTTATTGTTTGATCACAAACCTCACCCACCAAATAAAACCTACTTTTAATAATATTTTAATTGTTTACTATATAAGGAAAGTGTTTTTTAATGTGCATTTATAATTTATATATACAAAGAATGATTTCAAATTTCAGACAAATTTAATAACATTTAGCGGTTGCACAGTTTTGTCACTTTTGTACATAGAAACCAGCATAGCATAGACAATTTCTTCCATTTGTTAGTGATCACTACAGTATTTTTTATAGTGGCAAGTTATTGTTTAGTGAAAGTAAAATATGATTGCATGTTTAAACGATCTAATAAACATATTTTTGTAATTGCAGAATTTCAATGACTTTCAAGAGATCAAGTACCGATATTAATAAAAATTCTCGTTCGTGGACCGATAATCTGGTAAGATTTGAAAAAGCCATTCAACTACGGAAAAGCATCCCATGTATAGAAGCATCGTTGGATAATTGCTGGAAAATACCTTTGAAATGTCCTATCATTGGCAGAAATAAATGGAAAGCAAAATCGAGAAGTGTCACAAAAGCAGATTTAAAATGATCGCGGAAGAATTGGAGTTTTTGTGGATCAGAAAATTAAATTTCCCTGTCATAAAATTGAAATCTATAGAGAAGAGTGCAAAATTAAATATCTGAACCCGACACCTTTATAAAGCGCCCTGGTCAGAAAGATGAAGAAGTAACTTTTGCTGGTAGATTTGACATCACCTGCACAAATGGAGAGTGGCTTAGTGAGGAAGATAAGCAGCTATTTGGAAAGCAAGTTTAAGTGACGGAAAGGTGGGATACATCACGACGAAATGCCTGCCAGTGCATTCCTATAAAACAATGAAGGAGTCCAGTCAGTCCACTATGTCATTCCCTGAATCCTTGGCAAAACGTCTCCTGAAAAAAAGAATGTTGTTTTGCAACACCATTCAACAACTGCAGCAGTTACCTTAGCCAGGAATGTTAGAATTAGCACGAGGAAGGTGTCTGCATTATGTAAGCAGTTATCTGGTGACTGTATCAGCTTGTTCACGCCCTCCCAACTAGGAATTCTGAGAGCAATGAAGAAACAGACTGAAAAAATGAAAATAAATATGAAGAGAACTTTGAAGGAAGACAATTGGGCACTGCATTTTGATGGAAAGAAGGTTAATGGCAAGGAACTGCAAGTGGTATTAATCAAAAACGGTGAAAAGAAGTCAGATTGGGGGTACTAACTCTGGGAAATTCGACAGTGCAAACAATTACCATGGGTATAAAAGATATTCTGGATTTTTTTGAATTGTGGGCAGCTATAAAAATTATTTTCTCAATTTACGCTTTATATTTAGTTTTTTCTCCTATTGTAAGACCATGTCCTGTCACATTTTCTGAAAACAAGTCAAAAAGTTACCACTCTACTGGACACTTGCAGTTGGTAGATACTAGGAACATAACCTAACATCTGTTTCCAGTCACAGTGACTTGAACACGTCGTTTTTGCACATGCTATATAACTCATCAATATTAAAGTAATTTTGCAAAAAATATTAATTTTCAAAATCTGGGAGGTAGTGGGTTTATAATAATTTTTTGAAATTTGATATATTTACAAGCAGTCATCGTAATCGCAGCATTGATTTTAAAGAACAATTTTAATCTAAATGCAATACCTGAAAAACGGATAACTGGAAAAAAGAAAAAAGAATACCTGAAAAAATTCGAAAATTTTCTTTATAACAAAAGGTTATCTGTTTCTGGAACATATCTTAGGCCTTGATTATAGGTTTTAGCCATTGTCCTTCTCACTTTGCAAATCCTTTTCCAAGTTATTTTAAAACAAAACCCTCGTCAACCCTTTCTACATTGTCCCAACACAATATCATTTGGTTACCCTAAGAAAATAAATATTTTTCATCGAAATCAATTTTCCCGTTTTGTACGTATCCATTTTCTAAACCTCCTCTGCCTGGAAATTCCTTTTATTTGAAAATATTGTCAGTTTTGGTATCTCATTTCTCTCTGTCTTTCTTTTTATGGCAAAATTAATATTTTTTAGTATTGTCCTATTATTTATACTTAGAAATGTATTTTAGTAATTATTTATTACTTTCAATAATAAATTTTCTTCAGTCTTTCTTCAACTATCGCAAAATTCTGTTATCCGAATTCTTGTCCCCATTCACCCATATTAGGCTATAGGCGCCCATTAGAGCCAGGGGACGGTTAATATAACCGATTTCTTGCTTTATTTCTGAGAGCTTTTTTATAGGCCACCAACATATTATATATTTCGATAGTTAATAAATTATTAATAAAACATATTGTTTATTTTTTATATTTCATTTCTTTTCATTCTGACAAAAGATTAAAGATTTAATTCTACGCAACACAAAATTTCGGCTCTGTCTTTATCAAGTGTTATTTTCATAAATTTGAAACCTGATCAAAGGTGACCAAAACTCTGTTTTGTTCATTATTTATAATCATTTCTAAATCACTTGCAACACTAGTTTTATACTTTTTGTAGCCCGATTTTTCAGACAAGAGCAGCAAGTGATATTTTTCAATGTGAAATGGTATAACTCACAGTCAAACTTTATATTTTCTTCACTTTTAACATGATACGGGCAACGTTCCCTCTATGCTGACCGACTGAGCGGCCGCTCACCTAAAATTGTAACCCCGCTCAGTCATATAATTTTTCACTCACCTGATATTTATTCTAATTTTTGCAAATTTTCAGAACTCTTTATTTTTGGGGAATTTATTTGGAAAATGTTGTAATTATTTTTTTTTTCATTAAAAACTATTTTTTTCCAAAAGTTTGCCCAGTTTGTCTTTTATTAAAAAATAATTGCCCACACGAATTTTCTGCCGCACATGTCGAGGAAAAATTGAAGGGAACGTTGGCTATGGGGTAGTATAACGAAAAGTCAGTTTCCTAAAACTCAATATTACTCACGCTATACAAGTCCTCCAAATCTTTCTCTTGAAAAATTCTTTCGAGGTTTTCGATTTTTGGAATTAAACTTTTCAGAATTTGATAATAGTTGGCTTCGAGTAAAATCTTTAAAATTTTTTTGATCTAAATAAAAATAAATTTTAAAAAATCGCAAATAATATTTGCTTCATTCAAGTCTGAGATCTTTGAAAATTCGCATTCGTCGATTGAAACTTTGTTAAATATCAAGGAAAAGAGGACCTTTCGGTAGAGATTCTTTTCTTCTAAATGAAAAATAAATTAATCAGTTTAAATGCATCCAGGTATATTTTTCATGGGTAAAAATTTGTAAAAGAAGGAAGTGCTCTGTATTTCACTTTGGGGCAACAAATCTATTTAAAAAATAAACTAGAAACATTGAAGACAATATGAGTTATTATACGACATATATTATTTATTTTAGGACATTTACATTTTGGAGGTTTATTCATAAATCAAATATTGAACCCGGGACCTCTCAAGATCTTTCTAGGAAGATATTAAGTTAAACCTATTTAAAATTAATATTATTATTTTTATATTTAGAAAACTATATATAGATTAGTGATTGATATTTCTTGCTCAAATATTGAATTTGTTCATAAGATTTCTTGTTTAAATATAATGATAAAATATATATTTCAAATTTGAAAATATTTATTGAAATTAGAATGGATATAATAAATACAAGATTATATACAAACAAATAATGAATTTAATAAAATTTCTAAATTTAATTTAGATTTTTAAGAACAAATTTGTATTGCAAACTATCAATTAAGGACTTTCCTAGAAATAAACCTTATAGCCCTCCCATAAAATTTTCAGGAGCCTTCCCCGGTAAACATCAATCTTAAAGCAAACATCTAAAATCTTAGCTAATATTGAGACTTATAAGTTCGTTTGTATGTTCATTTTACTGCAATGATGAATTCTATATTAATAATTAAGGTTGACCGATTTCCGTAAAAAATAACTCGATAAAAATTTAATTATTAACCCCTTAACGCGCACTGACGTATATAACTGACGTTCGCGCAAAACCGGACAAAATGTGCAGTGACGTGATAGTTTTTGAATAGTTTTAGTTTATTATTTTTCAGCTAATAAATATTATTATTTTATTGTTACATTATATTGTTATTTATTGAAATTGGTCCAAATATATATTTTCTTAAAGAAAAAAAATTGATTTTTTTGGTCGTTTTTTTAAATTGTGCGTTAAGGGGTTAAAATACAGAAAATAAATAAATAATCATTCAGCGAATGTACAACTATCATAAACATATATTATTTAACCTTTAAGTAGTCGTGTTGGTGTATTTTATACACCATTCGCGGTAAATATGTCACAACTTGTTTTGCGTGGCATACAGATGCGTCATATACATGCTAACCTCTTATCGATATGTGTACATTTTAAATCCAGGATTTATTAGCAGAAATGCCCAGCAAAAATGATGACAAACTTGAAGGTAAGGACAAGAACACCATTTGGTATAAAAGTCAAGTTTTATCTAAATATGGAAAATACATTCAAGAAATATAATAAATACAATTCGAGGACCAACTAATAGTGCACGGAATATTTCTAATGAACTTATGTCATTCATTGTTCAATGTACAAACCTACAAATTGCAAAACTTAGGTCCAGTGGCGGATTTAGATTTTGGTGCGGGGGGGGCGAGGAAAATTTTCAGGGGGCGCCACAAATTATGAAGATGGTACTACTTATTTTCGCGAGTATTGAATGAATACTAATATTATTAAAAAGCATTATATTCAGTAAATTTATTCTAGTAAATTTATTGATGTAACAAACATACAAGTTTATTTATTATTTAAATTGCTTCCTGCGTGATTTCATTGAAGCAAAACGATTTATAGTCGATTCAAAGTCAATGTTCTCAGTCAGTTCGCGTTCTATTGAAATTAATGCTAATCCAGACAGACGTTCGTTTGTCATTGTTGATCGCAAATAATTTTTGATGATTTTCAGTCTACTGAAACTTCTTTCGGCAGTAGGAGATGTAGCAGGAAGAGTCAAGTATATTTTATAGAGAATTGTCAAATTGGGAAGTCCTGGCGCCATCTGTTTTTCAACCAAGAAAGGCAGCACCTCTTTAAGTTGTAGTTCACAAGATAGTAATGAGCGTATTGATGCATACACGTATTTGAAAGTATCATATTCTAGGATTGCTTCTTCAATATTAATATCGTTTTTGTAAATGTCGCATAAATTTTGAAAAGATTCTTTATTTTCTTCTGATATTTGTGATGGATCAAGACAGGAGAATAAAGCAACAGTGTTATGAAAATCATTAAAACTAGTTGTGTTACAAGTGTATCCAAGACAGTGAAATACGTTTCACATTTGAAGCGTGTAGTTGGATCATCAACCCTTTCATCTCTGTTAAGTTCACTTGCCATGCGTTTATTTGTTGCAACTCGCTTTTCTTTAAATTCTGTTTCAACATCTAGTAAGGAACAATTTTTGGTAATAAATGATTTTACAGCAACATTTAGACTTTCAAAAGCTTTATCACTTCTCATATCAGCAAACTTATTTCTGGCAACATAAATCAATTGTTTTGCAAACGCAATATCAATGTCCTTTCGTTGCAAATAGTTTGATAACACAAAGATATTATCTAACAGCTTTTGTAGAAATAGCATCAGAAAAACAAAAGAATATTTTGTTATCAAAATAGATAATCCCATAGCTTCTGCTCTGACACTTCCTTTGTGTTCTTTTGATTCCCCAAACTTTATATCTTCTAGAGTAGATATAATAGCGGAGAATGATACAACAACTGCATCAACTGCATGCTTTCGGCTTGCCCATCTTGTATCAGATAGTCGTTTTAGAGTATCTACTGTCGATTCATATCGAGACTTCTGATGTTCTTCGAGAATATGTAGTCGTGGTAGACTTGATGTAAGGAAAGTATACAACTTTTCTGTTGTACCAAAAAACAAACTGAACATCACTATTAAGAGACATTGCTTCAGTAGTCATCAAATTCAATGCATGAGAACAACAGTGAACAAAGATGGCATTTGGTGAAAGTGTCTTTATCTTAGTTTGAAGACCATTTTTAATCCCAGACATCACAGAGGCACCATCATATGCCTGTCCTCTACAAAGTGTAATGTGAATGTTTCGCTTTTGTAACTCCGTTAATAATATATTAGAAAATGCTGCAGCATTACTGTTTTCCAGGTCAGTATAGAAAGTATAGTATAGAAAGAGATGCAAAAGGTACTACCAAAACAGAATTAATAGCTTTTATCGGTATGCTATTATTAGAGGGATGCAAAAAACAAAATCATACTTATTAGAGTTATGAGATAATAATGGTTCAGGATTGCAAGTATTTCGCGAGGCGATTTACTTTCTTGTTGACAGCAATAAGATTTGATGATAAAAATACCAGAGACGAAAGAAAAAAACTGATAAATTAGCTGCTATTCTATTTATAATAGATCATTTTATAGAGAATTGAAAAAACACTATACGATTGGCAAATATGTAACCATAGACAAGATGTTAATAGAACTCCGAGAACGCTGCAGTTTTGTTCAATATATACCTAATAAACCTGCAAAATATTGTTTGCAAATATTTGCGCTCTGTGATGCTAAAAGCTGTTATGCTAGCAACTTGGAATTCTATTGCGGTAAACACCCAGACGGAAAATATAATTTATCAAACACGCCTTCAGAAATAGTTCATCACCTACTTGAAAACATAAAAGGAAGTAACATAAATTTGACGTGTGACAATCGGTATTCCAGTTACTCTTTGACGAAAAAACTCTTGGAGTGCGAAATAACAATGATAGGAACAATGAAAAAAATAAACGGGAACTACCAGTGAAATTTATGCTCAATAAAAAAAGCCAGGTAGGCTCATTTCTCTTCGGATTTCAAAAGGATGTGACAATTGTATCACACATTCCTAAAAGAAAAAAATCTGCCATTTATAGAGAATGCATATGTAATATTGTAATACAATAAATCATCTTTAACATTCAGACATACATTACGTAATATTCAGTAATAAAGATAAATTTCGATTCAGCATTAGTTTACTGTCATTCTACAAAAATAATAAACAGCATCACTGATGTAGATAAATGGAGTGTTCAAATAGGGCATAAATGATCATCCTATACGGTTCTAGGGCAAAATGATAGAGGACAAATGATACGGACAAAATGGTAGACATAATGGTCTATCTAAAGTGACATGGTATTTATTAAAATGCATTTTTATTGGTTATTTATCAGTCTAATTTGTTAATTTTTTTATTCATTTTGTCCATGCCATTTGTCCATGCCATTAATCCTATAATCCTAGTACCATTTTGTCCAATACCATTATGTCCCGCCACCTCCTATACTAATATCATACTGAAATCAAAGTATTTCATACATTGAATAAAAAATAACATTTCTTTATTCCTTGAAACTTTTTTTATATTTTTACTTTTTCCGCTGGCTTCTCTCTATTTAAGAATTTTGTAGAAAATGAAGCAAATAATATTCAAAAAAACAAGAAAGTTAAAATATATATGTTTACTTGATGAAATTGCGGCCGATATTTGCTCGTTTATTCCAATTGAGGAATCGTGTAGGTCATAAACAATAATCTTAATCATAAATTTCATTCAAAAATATCAACTTACTTCGTTTTTATAATTTTGTCTCATGTCCTGAAGGTAAGCCTTGGTCTTCGGCGTCTCATTAGGACAAATGGACTCGACGCTGAATGATAAAATAAACGACAAAAAATAAACAACACCAACAATTATTACTCAATCAAATCTGAGGCCATAGATAAAGCAATCAAATCTGCAATTCCTCCAGATCCCTTGATTACCAAAATCAGATCGGAATTCCGCAAAAACCTTAGGGCTAGATCCAAATTTCCTTCGTCACCACCATAAACAATTTGCAGCCAAAAAGTCTCCAATTGATATTTGGAAAGTTTCTCATTCACTAAATGTTTTCCAACGACAATAAATATCAAACAATCTGTTTGAAAGACAAAGATATTTGAGTTTCGACAACATTTAAACTTTTTCTGAGGGATGCGCAACAAAATGAACAAAAATTATTCTAACTTTAATACAACCTTTTAGGTGCCTCAACTAACCTCAGTGGAAATGGCTTACCTAGTTATTAACATATCAGTGAAGAGTAAGAAGCAGGAAAGAAAAATTAGAGATTAAGTAACAAAGAGAGAGAAAGGATTGTTAAAGTTTGTATTAGAGAGAACAGGACCTATTTTTGGTTGAAATATTTCTTTCTAATAACCACTACGAAAATTGCTTTCCTATTTATTTATTTGAGTGACATTGCATAGGAAGTTATTCTAATAATAATCGAAGGACGTCTTCGTTAATGGAATGAATACTAAAATGAATTTCTAAAAGGGTTAATTTCAATATCACAATAATAATTTAACATTTATATAAGCATCTAGTGGAGATAAATGTGTTCTTTGACTTCTGCCAATGCATTCTAAATAATAAAGAGTTCTTTCCTCACAAAAGTCTTTAAGGACAATAATTACATTCTCTGAATCTTCCACCAACTTATTTATTCCATTCAACGAAGAACTAGTCATATGATTTTAACAAGTTGAGGAAACCATTTTTTGACGTACTCATAGCTAAGAATCTATGTAAAGAGAAGTAGCACAGATTATAGTTCGTCGGATATTTGATAGGTGAGTAGACTTGCACGTAACTCTTGATAAACACTGTAATTTTGATTGACTAACGACAATTCTTTCTTTTAAAGGGTTTGTCGAACAACATCAATATTGTCCAGAATCGACTGTTTCACGAGGTTTGGAAACTCGTAACGGTCTCCACAGAAAAGAATAAATTAAATACATCAAAATAAATTATTTATATAAATTATTGTGAGGTTTTATATTATATTATACTTTTTTCGATTTTCACCTCTGATTACTTTTCAATTGACATTGTATTTATTACAAAATTGACTAAATCAATAAATTACTAAATCAACATCTCAATCAATATTCAAACAACTTGTTCACAACTTTTAAAACATACGGAATTTATTATTCTATATAAATTGAAATAAATCAGATATGTTAAAATGCCAAAATATCAGCACAAACATTTTAAATTTTAAATCATTTTAAAGTATTAAGTGATGATTTATTGGTAGCAGCATTTATTATTTAAAACAATAAAGTGATAATTTACGCCTCTTGCTGCGAATAATGTTTTTAATAATAATAGTTTTTTAATATATTTATCGAAATTCTCATATAAATAAATATTATTCAGGCATAAGCTAATATTCCAATTTTTGACGGAACACTGATATATTACGGACCATTTTGTTCAAAAAATATGACTAAAAGAAAGTCAAATTAATAATTGCAAAGGCCGTTTTCGATTGTCATACCTCATTTGCACCATTTTGATTAGGATTTACAAATTTTTCAGAATTGATAAGACTAAAACAAAATAATTATGTATAATATCATTACATATATATATGTGCTGAGGGTGGTAAACTTATGAAGGGACTAATAAATCAAATAATAATTCATTAATTAATCAATTGGAAAAACAAAACAATATCAAAATTAATTATCAAGTGCAACAAAAAAACAAAATAATGTGAGAAATATGGAAATGGCAATTTGTTTATTTGATAGATAATAATTATTTTATTTATTAAAAAGGGCAGTGCCGAAAATTCGTGAATATCAAAAACATCGATATATTTGCAATCTTCAAGTGCTTTTTGATAAATAAAATGGGAAAAAAATCAGTAGTGAAATTGGGAAAAAAAGGTTCTTATAAATTATTTTATACTATTATTATATGACAGGCAAGCATTATATTTAGGGAAATACTGAATAAAATTATCAAGTATTGTATGAGAAACCCATATGGAAGCAGTATATAACACGAAATGGCATAAGTATCAATTATAAGAAGAACCATAAATTCAAATATGTGTCTCAGTTAAAGACGGAACATTAAACAGTGAATAAATGGAATAAGCTTAAAGAAAATAGGAACAAGAAGATCTTTAAGCAAAAAGAATAATGTAAAAGCTAAATTATGAAAGTTAACTCAAAGATAAACCTTTCTGGAAGTAATTTATTTGTTTGTTAACCCTTTCGCCCCTATTGGGACAATACGTCCCAGAAACTTTCATCATGATCCTACTGGGATATTTTCAAAGCAATTTGCGGTGTTAAAGTTTATTATTATCCCAGGACTTTCTAGGATATTCAGAAGCGCCACGATTACAAAAATGAGAATATTTCATATTTAGGTCAATATTAACAAGTTCCAATATATAAATTTAGCATAGTGTCATTAGCGGAAAGTCGGTGCGAAAGGGTTAAACATAAATAAAAACCCAAGACTCAGAAAGCAATTAATCCGTGACATCCAAGACTGAAGGAAGCTACTAGCTATACTATCATTGATAATTTTTGATAGTGATGTTTCCGACAAAGAATTTAAACAGTACGAGGACTCCGTAAGTTAATGGATAATTGTTACAGTAGAACTTGATTGGAAAGCAAGATTGTATTTGTGTTTAATCAATGAAATTCTTTATAATGTTGTAAAAAGTATTGTTTTTTGTTATAATATATTATTAATTCAATTCAATAATATTAATTCAATTACCAAAAACTTTAAAATGGTGTTCAAAAGCTGTTCTGAATGAGATTTCAGCCTCGTAAAATTCTCCGTGCTCGTTGTCACCAAACAAAAAGAGATCACAATTGCTGTCTAACGAAAACTTTCCAGAAGAGAATTTATCATTTTCAAGATATTCTGTCTAAAAAAGAAAAATTTATCAACAATTGTGAAATAATTTCATATTAATTTAAATGTGATAGTTATTAAAAAGCTTGAATCAGTAAATATATCGATGTTTCTGATATTCACAAATTTTCGGCAATGCCTTATTTTTTAAATATTTTAAGTTTTCAAACCCATTTAAATTTCAGGCCACAAGGTTTACCTTTTGAATAATTATTGCTATTTTCAGTCAACATACCCACTACATCGGCTTCGTATTTTTTCAATTAATTGGAATTTAGTTTACTTTCATTAATTATATTTTATTTTTTATTTTTTAATTTTTGTATTAATTTCATATTTTTATAGTGTGAAGACTGTTGAGGATACCTAAATAACAATTTATAAATAAATAAATAAAATTACTTGGGGAAGATCGTCATGACAAACTGGACGATCTATGGGAACTCAGAAAAGAAAGCGGAAGCAAAAAGAAATGAGAAATGAGGAAGAGGAAGGAAACAAAAGGAATCAAAAATCAAAATAAAAACCAAGGTCAGTACTAATTAATTAGTACAAAAAGGAAAAGGAATTTTGAAATCGGGGAAAAAGGAAAACAACAATATTCTTATCTCGACAGCTTGCCAGTGATAACAGAATTGCTGGGAGAAGGCGGTTAAACAAAAAAGAGAAAAGGAAAAATATTTCGACATCTGTCAGAAATAAGGCTGACATAGCGAGGAACACAGAAGAAAATGGAAATGGGTAAACAGAATCTGTCGCCAGTGCCGCAAATAAAATAACTATATAAAGGAAAACTGGTGGACTCCAAATCAGAACAAAATTTGGAAAAGTGGGAACAAAAATTGAGATAAATTTGGGAGATAATTTGGAGGAAGATTTGAGAGACAATTTGAGAGATAAAATTATTGGAGAAAAATTAGACAACGTTGGACAAAACGTTGTTGGTGAAACGATCATTAAAAAGAATTGTAAGGAAAATAAGTGTGAAGAATAATTGTTGGAGAAGATTTGAATAAAAGAATTAGTTGGAAAATTAAACGAAAAGAAATTACTTGATTATTTGTATAAACTTGTGAAGAAGGTCAAAGAAAACAACCAGCTCAAAGTCCCAGTTGAGAAACCAATCAGTGATTTGTGATCTTTTAATCCGGTGTCATACACAAGTGCTATTCCTCACCGAGTGTTGTAATAAGCATTGTATAGTCACCAAGAAGAGTGTTGATTTTATTGTCAGTGTAAAGTGAACGTTATTTGTGATTATCAATAAAGATTTATGTTGTCAAGTGTTATTTGTGGATCGTATAAAGACACGTTTTGAGTCAGAGTAACATTTAAATTTATCACCAACTCAATAACCCAACAAGACTGTGAAAAGAAAAATTAAAAACAAAATTTTAAAATCGAAATTATTTTAAAATTATATTAATATTTAAAACAATAAAATGATAATTTAAGCCTTTTGCTGCAAATAATGTATTTAATGAAAGAATTTTCGACTATAAGATAGTCCTTGTCAATCAAGGACTATCTTATAGTCGAAAATTCTTTCATTAAATACATTATTTGCAGCAAAAGGCTTAAATTATCATTTTATTGTTTTAAATAATAAATGCTGCTACCAAGAAATCATCATTTTATATTAATATTTATATAGAAATTACTTAGTTTTTTAAATAAAAAAACAAATGTTTAAAGTTTAAAATTATACAGGTTTTAGAATCATGAATGATTGAAATTTTTATTGTCGATATTAAATAAATGTTTTAATAATAATTAAAAGATTATTATTATTATTATTATTTTATTTACAACTTGTGCTGAAATAATTTTTGGTATTATGAGTGAAGAACTAAATGCTATTGGTCTCTAATACGGGCAATTATTCACTCTCCAGATAACCGCAAGACACTTAAATAATTAAATTTTAAATTAAATGGAATTGTTAAATTGTCGCATGATTAGCTGCTATTGGACGTTTTATGTCTAATTGTAATTGGTTAACTAATATTACTTTTACATATTTAACTATTTAAAATTTTATAGTTTTTAATTAAATTTTTTGGTCAATTTGATCAATATTTAAACTAAAGACTCAATTAAAATTGATAATTAAATTATAATTAATCTTATTAATAAATTTAGTCTTAGTATGTGAATTTGTAGTAAATCATATAATAGGTCTAAATTAGACCGTCTAATTGTTCACAGTTTTTTTGATTTTGAGTGATAAGAATATATTTAGAATAGTTTCCTTTACCAGACATTAAAATGTTCTTCTGATACCTACAAATCTCTCAGGATAAGGTCCATAAACTTACAAAAGTTTATCTAAAATCTTATTCATTGGTACTTAAATCGCATTTAGGTATGCTTTTTGAACACAAATCTTTATTACTAAATACTTAAATAAACACGGTAAAGACTTTATTAATAAAAATCGCCATTCGTACATCTTTTCACTATATATTATCACTATCATAATCAGGTCACCTACATTCATTAAGGATGAGTAACTATGCAATATTGATAATTTATAAAAAAATTATTAATTCTATAAATTTTTAAATTATAAATGACAATTTTAAATAATTATTTTCAAAAATAATTTTCAACAAACATAATTTTTCACTTTTAAAATTCTTTAAAAAATTATTGTTTTAATCATTTTTTAATTATTTAACATAACTATTATTTAATATACATCAACATATGAAAACTTAATTAAAAACATTCAACACACACGTATTCACTGCATTCTACACATGGATTTTTGGATTAAATATTCTTATCAATAATGCTTCACATATCACACGCTCAAAACAATTATCAAAATTTTTTGATAAGATTTTAAAATCCGACATTCAGACTTTATTATGATCCCTAATATTGAACAATCCCTTCGGTAGACAGTGTTCTTGCACTCGTGTACAGAGATGATGGGAAGTCTCTCCAATGTATGTGGCATTACACCCATTAAATGTGAATTGATAAACGAGATCCGAACACAAACCAACCGGCGTTTGAGATTTACAAACAAACATACTACGTACTTTGCACGATTTTGAAACAATTCTATAATTCAATTTACCCAGCTGTTTACCTATCTTTCTTTTGAAATCTTTATATCCTTCAGAATACGGCAATACCATCTATATTTTGGCTCATCTTGTTTGTTAGAATTAATACTAATATTCATTACATCATTCGACATATCAGTCAATTTACATTCATTCATACTACGATCCTTAGCATTATTCATACATTTATCAACAATTGTGTATAAAAGGTATGTTGATGATATTTTTCTGATATTTAAAAGTAATGAACACGTGAAACCATTTTTGCATTACATGATTTACATAACAGTCTCTTTTAAGTTAACAATAAAAACCTGATTTCTTTTGTTTCATTCTTCTTTCTCATTTCTCATTTTATTTTACTTCCGTTTTCTTTTCCGAGTTCCCATAGATCGTTTGTCATGACGATTTTCCCCCAAGTAATTTTATTTATTTATTTATAAATTTGTTATTCAACAAAATATAGAAATACTTACTTGATCTGAAACAATATTTTCAGAATTTAACAAGTAATTCCAAGAACTAATCCCAATCATGCAAAAATCTTTTACAAAATTCAATAGTTTGACATGTTTTGCTACTTCTCCAAATAATTTGTAAATTCCTACTTTGAATCCGGTTCCAATGATGTACGTTTCTGAAAGTAAAATTTTAAACAAGTAAATTAAGTTGGCATATTGCATGAAAGGGAATCACTTTATCAAAGTTACCGAAAAATGAGGATTTAACAAGATAATGGGAGAATTTATTTTTCAAATTATTTCAGAAAATAATGGTGTTGGGGTAATATATAAACTTTATATTATAAAGGAATAAAATAAAACTGAAGCACCATAAAAATTAGTAAAAACACCAAAATAATAAAAGTGCAAAAAATTTATTAAAAATTTATAAAAATTGAAAACTAATATTGATGAGGGAAATGGTTTAACGACAAATCTGGAGACGAGCCTAAAAATAATAATGAATTATTAAGGGATGCTCAGAAAACATTATAACGCAAAAACAAATTCTTTAACAATTAATTACTGACTAATGGAAAGCCCAAGCTATCGAGAAACCCGAGCTAATTGGAAGCCTGAATCAATGGAAAACCCGGAATACAATTATTGAAACAAACCCACCCGAGCGCCAGTTGGGAGTAAACAAATTAGATTGTTATAACCCCAATAATCCCCCAAAAGATTAAAAAGTGGATATTTACCCGATTTTAGATAAATGCCTATAATCCACCTAAATATTACAAATAATGATTACCAAATAATTGCTTTCTCAGAAAAGTATCAAAGGAAAAGTTAGAAAGAGACGAGCGCCAGGTGGTCGAATAAAACGATGCCAGAACGTTTACGAAACTCCAAGAGAAACTAAAAAGAAAATTCAAGTAAAGCTAAAGAGAATTATAAATTATTGTAACAGGAAAAATGATTACCCCTTGGGCAACCTATCTTGTGATAACAAATATCTTGAAAGAAAGATGTAAATATAGTTACTAACTGTAATTGTGGTAAAATTTGAATAAAGTTGTTCTGTGTTGGGTTTTAGTTATTTGTCTGGAAAAGGACACAAGGAGTCAAAGATAAACGACTTTAATATATCATAATCCAGCAATATTTAAACTAATAATAGTTAATAATAATTAAAAAGTACCAAGGTTTCTCTTCCGGAATTCTTCTCTGTTTTAAAATAATTTTGATTTCCCTGGAAAATGTGATTTTCCTTTTGTTTGTATTTTGGACTAGAAAACATTTTTTGCATAAGTATATATTTGATTTTTTAGTTTTGAGTTTTCTTTTAGTCACCTGTTTAATAAAACTTGTAAGGCCTTTTTTTATTTTAATGGTATAAGGCAATTTGGTGGCTGTTAAAACACCCGAAAAAATTATTTTTAAACGGAGAATCAATAAACAAAAAATTGTCAAGTTAAAATTTTTTTATTAAAACTCTATGGACGATATGGATCTAATATGTATAAAGTTTCAGTTTTATACTATTGTTATGATACTCTTTTCTCGATCAATTCCTGTTTTCTTTCTCTTTACACTTTGTTCTTTTAGATTTTGCCTTTTAGATTTTGAGAGGGGATAACTCTCAAAAGAAAACATAAAAAGTCAATCACAAACTAGCCGCTAGAATAACGATGTCTTTGTTTACAAAAGAGCGCGACAACGACGACTAAGAGGACGCAGCATCACAATGTCACATTGATACGCGTATGCTTGGGCGAAAACTTGTGCGTTTATTCATTGCAAGCGGGTGTAATTTTGCAAGCTATTTTGTTAATTTTTGTGTATCATATTTACAACTGACTGTTGTCATTCAAAAAGAATTTGTATCAAGTATCCCAAGTGTTATCGAAACTTTATTATATAATGGACAAAGTATAATTTTCTTTGGTGAATGCATCCAAGGATAAGTAAAGGTGTTCAATGTGAGAAACTAGTAAGAGCATTCAAACTGAATCTTTTTTATCTTCAATTACATTTACTTACAAAACATAAATGTAGGATTAAAGTGATAATTTGAGACCCCTACGACAGTCTAAAGTTGATTTTGTACAAATTGTAAATGCATAAATATTGTAATTTATACATCATAACGAATTGTAACCCTGTATATTTCCCTGTTCATATGTATCAAATCTATCCACCCTAGGGATATAGACGCCATAAAGTGCTTGCAAGATACGTATTATCCATGCTTTGATATTCTGTTGAATAAAATCACCTAATTATATAAAAGCAAAAATAAAGTGAAATAAGTATTCAAAAAGGTTGGTGAATTATTGATAATTTACCATTCTTTTCAATTAATTCAGAAATCATATTTTTTAGAATCTTCCTTTGGCATTCTGTAAATTTGTCTTCAGTATCAAAACCTCCATTAATTGAAACAACAAATTTCGGTTCTCCGACACAAAAGCCTTTCTTTAGCAAATCTTCAAATGAGATCTTTTTCGTGTCGAATTTCACCAATTGAATGCTCTTATTCTAAACCTATGTTAACCTTTCTTCGTAGAACATGCTTAAAAGTTTACATTTTTCGAGTAGCGAGTTTCGGAATCTTTGATAAAGTTGATAGTTGTGACTAAATCCAACCTGATAGAATTTTCGAATTAAAGGCAAAAGAAAAGAATGCCCTTTACCCATAGCTTGCGTCTCTGAAATTCGGTAATAAATACATGGAATATAAATGCTACAATTTTTAATCTAGGTTTTATTCACATTACCAATGAAATCTAGTAAACAATTCACGACGACCAGGTTTATGGTCCAGTGCATTTGTAAACAATTCAAAATTCCTTCATTACTTGCCAGTTTGACAGGATGTATCGTATTCATAACTTTATTTGTCTCTACGAATTTTACGTTTTCCTTATTCGAATTTTATATTTACAAATTAAAAAATTATATTATAGATATTAAATGGTTTTGACTATTTCCTTAGCCTGTTTCTCTTTTTAAAACATAATTTAAAAATGAAATAAAAAAAATCAAAAATGAAAAGGATAAAAGATTTTGATTCCATTTAATAAATCAATTTTATTTTTTGTTTGTTGGAATTCAATAAATCAATAATATTCTTAAGGATATCCACAAATTTGATTGGTCGACTGATATATCTAATATAAACAAAAACTTTTATTTTCTGTCAATGGGGAAAAAGAAAATTACAAATTCAACTGAAATAACTAATTTGTTATATTAGATTTTATTCGATATCAATTTGTCATTACAAATTGTTAAATCTCTCGTTGACCTTACTGATAATGCTTTGATTTATAAAGTAAGGTGTCCAAACCTTTTGATAAAGCAACCTTAAAGCTTAAATGAAATAATCCCAGATAAACAATAGGATCACATAGGATATTTAAATTTGAAAAAGTGATTAAAAACAAAGATAGTAATAGTAATATTTGAACTAAATAAATATATGTTTGTTAGAAAAATGCTTTTTGTAAACTAAGACTTTCATCAAGCCTTCAAGCAAATCATGGTTTCCAAATAAAAGAACTCGGTCGCCATTTCTTCCTGAGTCGTAAAGGATCAAACTGGCAAATCGAAATGAAATGTTGAAGTTGGTTTCGATGATGAAAGAGGCAAAACCACTACGTCTTTGTTGTCTGCCAGTAATGTTTTCCTGTGGCGTTGAAGACTACTTGGAAGAGTTGCTCGTTCTGTAACTCATGTAAAATTTAATTTACCCAGTTGTTTTGAAATTATTCTTACAACTGCAAATGTTTCACCCAACCTTTCCTTCATTTAAGAAACAACAAGACGTCGAGTGAAGTTGTGATGTTTCCTTGATGAGAATGTTCTTAAACGTTGTTGTCGACGATTTGATTTTCAATTGTTTTCAAAGAAGATTTATACTTTTATACATTTATAAATTCTCTGAATTTTATTCTCGTGAACTTTAACATACTTCAAATTTCTGTATATTACTGATGAACTGTAGAAACTCCAAACTATATAGTAATTCTATATTGTAATAATTTACTATAGAGAAATAACAAAAAAAATCGAAAAAAATATTCAAAAATATAAGAAACAGAAAAGAAAACAATTGGAAAATTTAATGTAACAAGAGAAAGAAAGAAAATGAGTAAAAATTCCGAGAAATTAGTAGATTCTCTATATTACAATAATAACTATATTCGAGTGAAACTACCAAGATTATACTACAAATAATAAAGACGAAAATTAAGAAAATTCCCAGGTGATAAACATCCGATCATAGTCAAATACGATACGCGATAAAATTCCAGTCTAGTAGAATCCAATTCAATTTCTATTTTAATAACAATATTGTAGTTGCGACCCAATAAATTCGAGATAATCCTCGAGCTCGAGAAAGAGAATAAAAAGGGAAACCCTACAAGTTAATCGTAGACAGCAACATTCTATCTAACCCAATATAATTAAGGTCGATTATTTGATTTTAATTAAATAAAGTTATTGTTGTTAACGTTACTGTTCTTTTTATTCTTTATAGTATATTTGTTAATAGTTGGTACATTCACACGCACTTCAACTGTCCCAAACAATTATTTTGCGGAGACTCTATTAGAATATTCACAGTACATTCACATCACATTATTACTGAATAAGTACTATAATAAACCTCATAAAATAAAACCAAAAATCTATTTGAAGATTGAACCAAATTTTCACTATAAAAATATACCAGACATAATGATAACTATAAATAATTATAATATAATAAATCAAAAAATTAAACAAAAAAAGGCAAAAATTCAAAATGAAATACCGGAATAATTATTGCAACTGTAAATATATTAATAAATAATTAATATCAATAGTAATAATAATAATAATAACATAAAAGTGGAACAAATAACATCAATATTAATAGAAATACTGATCCACAGGTGACTCAAGTAAAATATTGAAGCACAATGATATTGAACAATTCATAATTAAAAGATAAAATTTCTGGAAAAAGTGAAATTCTATCAAAATTATTGCAACTGTTTGTCAATTATCTCTTTCCATAAATGAGCTTTGATTTTATATTTTTGAGGCTTCAAGTTTATCAGCATTTGTTTGTTTAGACTTGTACAAAGTCTGATCATAATTTGATCCCCTTCTGATGGTTTTTGGATTGATTGAAACAAAATACTGAAGGAAATACCAAAATAAATACAGAAAACAATGTTGAAATTTTAACCAAACAAATAACGGAAACCCCTGGAAAGTCAAAAGAGCCACAGGTAACGATGAATGGTTCAATCTCATTATTTACTACAGGTGGTCATCCTAACTGGATTGTAAAAGTTATAAATATTATGTGATTTATTAATGAATTAAAATATGAGTAGGTAGAAATGAAGGAATTAAAAGAGCAAAATTGAATATTGTGCGAATTAATAAGTTTTTCATTAACACTAGATTTACGGAACCCGTCAATTTGACGGATTCAATTTTTAAAATTAAATATACAAAAGAAATATTATTTTTTCGAATTTTTTTTATGTTGATTATTAATGACACAATGATATGCGAATATATTACTATCCTTTTCTTTGTCGCCATTTTCGCTTAGGGGAAATGTGTTGTATATATCTATTTTTACGAACACCCGTCAAATTGTCTTCTAATGTCAGTAAATCTAGTGTTAAGAAAGTTTCATTGTTTATTATATGAAAAGCATCAAAGTAAAAAGGATCTTAATGTAATTAAATGATTTCTAAATATCAGGTGGAGAATAAAGGCATGGATGAGGAACTTAATTAAAGTTAAGGCAACGGTAGGACTCTGTGGCGATAAATTATGATCCAAGAATGTACATTCAAGCTAAACCGATATTGGCAAAAATCAATTGTCATTTATAGTGATATACACTCAATAAGTATAGGAACTACCTCATAAAATAAATGCATTTCAATAAGACTCGAGTTAAATCTTATTATAGTACATCTAGATAAGAAAATATGTTCAGAAACAATGTAAATTGAAATTTTAACGACGCAAATCGAGGTTTAGGAGTATATATATATATATATATATATATATATATATATATATATATATATATATATATATATATATATATATATATATATATATTCTTAATAGTTAAATGAATTTTTGTTTTAACAATAGTGAAAGTCAATATTTAGAATAATATTGTTGAGGATACATAAATGATAAAATTAAACAATTGCTAAAAAAGTAAAATAATCATAGAGAAAATATATGAAATCGAGGATATATCGTTTAATAATTCTGAGAAACGAGAAAAAAAAGAAAATCAATAAAATTAAACAATGAAACACGACAAGGTCGTTCTTAACTAATAAGAATAATTTTAAAAGGAAAAATCAAAAGTAAATAGGAAAATGAAATTTCATTATCTCGATAGTTTATCCGAGATAACGAATGAATCACCAAGAAACAAAAATTAAGAGAACCAAAAGGAATTCTACATCTCGAATTACGGATGACTCAAGGAAATGTATAGAAGCATAAATTAAAAACAATAATTATATGTAGGTGCTATTAGATGACAGTATAAAAGTGAAAACAACAACAAAAAAGACGAGCACGGTGAAACCGAATTAAAACAAACTATTAAATGTATTTATTACGAGTATTTTCCAGTTGAGGCAAGGAAAGCAACCAGATCGGTTTTATCAATAGTTGTAATCAGAAGTAGTAGTTAAATGATTGTAAATTTCAAGTGTTATTGAAGGCGTACAATTCTTTAGAAAGGGTTGCATTAAACACTCAATAATAAATGTTTTAATATTGAATCATTTTGTGTCGTTGTAAATTGAAAACTAATTGTGCTGATCAATAAAAATTTGTATTGTGTGCAAATCTATACTTTGTCAACAAAAACACATTTGTAAACTTCAACATATTTTTGAACATTGTCCATATGTAAAACCTTTATTTTTCCGAACTCAAATATAGAAGGAGAAAACCAACAAAAATTCTATATCTCGACAGATGTCAGAGATGATAGGAAATCCGAATGACTCAAGGAAATGTGCATAGTTATTTGTAAATGCTATTAAATTACAGAGTATAAAAGGAAAACACAACTTGAATCACGACGCAACAAAAAAGACGAACACAATTAAACCGAATTAAAACAAATTGAATTGCGAAGTTATTAGAAAAAACATTGTGAGATCGGAAAATCAATTTAAACAGACTATTAAATTTATTTATTACGAGTATTTTCAAGTTGAACCTAAGAAAGTAACTTAATCAATTCTATCAATAGTAATCATAATTAGTAGTTAAATTATGGTGAATTCCAAGTGTTATTGAAATAACGTTATTAAAAAAACTTTATGAAATGTAATCACTCAATAACCACTGGTAATATTTAATTAATTTGTGTCATTGTAAATTAATATAGGAGTAGGTAGAAATGATGGAATTAAAAGAGCAAAATTGAATATTGTGTGAATTAATAAGTTTTTCATTAAGAAAGTTTCATTGTTTATTATATGAAAAGCTAATTATATGAATATAATTATATGAATTGCTAATCAAATGTGCTGATTGATTTTAAAAGTTTAAATTGTCTGGAATCAAAATTACTTTTGTCAGCCAAAGCACATTTTAGAGTTAAATCAATAATTGTAAACTTGACAATTCACAGGCAACCCCAACAGTATAATAATAAAGGATGGCAAAGATTTCAAGTGGGCTGTGAATATAAAACAGTTCTGAACCGCTGGCAAATGAAAATATTAAAAATTGCATCAAATTAATTATGGATAACTCAACATTTGTAGATCTATTATTTTTAAATTTACGCGCTGTTTTAATTATTTAACTGTATAAGTATATAAGTTTGGACATTAGGGATCATTTCATAATTACGTCACGCAAAATTGACTATTTTTGGCTAACTCACATTGCCACATTTCCCTAGACTCACTTACCATCGTGGCGTCATTTTATTGTTCAAAAAAGGGAGCATCCTAGTAGTACCATAATACAATGCCAATTACAACTTTACAGACAATTGAAACAGTTTATTCATACTCATACACTAGATCAGTGATTCTCAACCACTGTGTGGCGATAAATAATATATCAAAATAATTCTAAATAAAGAATTATATAAAATCAAAATTCAAGCCTTAAAAGTTACTTAAATTTAAAAAAACTTACTTTCCCATAAATAGTGAGTCAAATTCACTGATGCACACACCAACGTGTATTATAGAAACTTTTGCGTGCCCCAAAATTTCGAAATCGTAAAAGTGTGCCGCAACAAAAAAGATTGAGAATCACTGCACTATTTCACCTTATGGAATATGTTATATTTTATTAAACTGTCCTCTAGCCTGTCAGGGAGCTTGCTGTAGAAGCTTTGTTAGTTATAAATGTTTAGTCAAAGTATCAACATCACTGTAACAAAGGAAGATTGTTGTAATTAGAACTCTTAGAAGTGTAACTGGTACATTACTGGCGTGACGTCATGTTCAACTAAACTCACCCATGTCACGTTTTCAAGCGAGAAGTAATTATGCGATAGATTAGAAATGTTTATACTGTCAGTGTTTGCAATTAACCATGGAAATCATTAATGGGTAACCCAACATTTACATTAAAACACATTCACATCTCAAATTTTCCGGTGTTGAGAAATATGTCGATGTCTAGTAAATGAATCGGATTATTCCAATGCATAAATGCTTACAATTCATCTGTTGTATCCAGGCAGCTCGACGGATGAACCGTCAAAACTTTTCCGTCCTTCGAGGAATATTTAATTCCTTCGGACTTCCTGGCGATATTGTTGAAAAATCCCGATAGAAAAGCCTTTCTCACCATATTTTCCCAGTTTTTACTTTTGCTGCTGCTGATAGGGTGAAACGAAGCACGCGGGTCACCTTGAAACGGTGTCAAATGATGTTCGAGTTGTCGATAAACTTTCTCGACGTATTTGATACAGGCTCGATCCACTCCGTTCTCTTGACACCAGTCGCCACGGAAATGGTTCTGTTGGGCTTCCTTAAACGCATTCAATAACCGAAACAGATCCCCATTTGGATCATTGAATTCTCGATTGCGACCGGCCTGTTTTGATTTCAGCACGTTCCTCACTGACACCATCGCGACAATTTTCATCACATCCCTCCAACACGGTAATTCCGCTGCCGCAACCGCCGCTACCTTGCCCAATCTAGGTTCTAATGGCAAAAAGCTGGCTATCTTACCGATATTCGTCAGTTCTCTCTCTGAATTCAACAGCGACAAGTCCTCGAGTTCTCTGAGACCTCGATCAATTTTCGCCGAATCCGGAGGGACAATAAACGGAAATTCCATCACGTTTCGGCGATTTATTGATTTTAGAATCAAAATCATTGAGTTGAGATTAACGGTTTTGATTTCCGGTTCCGGGAACTCCGGGAAAGCAATGACAGAGTTTAGCGTTTCTTTCACCGGGATATCTGTCCAAGGTTACCATTCAGTAGCAATGACGCGTTCAAGGTATCTGTGAGAGTTTCCACTTGAGTTGATACGCATTTCGCATCATACAATCGATAACAAGTTCCGATTCCAGTGCGCCCAGTTCGACCTTTCCGTTGGTCGGCCTCAGCGATCGAGACGTGTTTCGTCATCCATTTCTCAACTGAGAGTTCGTAATCGAATACGATCCGTTTCACCAAACCAGAATCGATTACATAATCGACACCGGGAATCGTCAGGCTAGTTTCCGCCACGTTTGTTGCGATTATAATTTTTCGCCGATTTCGATACTCTTCAAACACTCTTTCTTTATCCTCTTCGTCCATTCCTGCAAAAAATGTCAAAGATTTCGTATTAGGAAAATTGTGTAAATGTTTCTTGCATTTTAAAACTTTCTCTTCCGATTGGAGAAAAATTAAAATGTGGCCTTTTTTCGAATTTTTCAATATTTCTTCGACAACTTCTTTGATGGCAGCCATATAATTTTCAGATTTTAATGGACGATAAATCATTTTGATTTTATCAGGAACATTGACGATATTAACAACGGCACAATTGTTAGAATAAAAATCCTTGATTTGAGTGAAATTTAAAGTGGCTGACATGATAACAAGTTTGATAAATTCATTCTTTTTAAGAACTTCTTTCATGAAACCCATCATTAAATCGGTTTGAATTGATCTCTCATGAGCTTCATCGATAATTACAACACTAAACGCATTAATAAATTCCTCATCTCTCATCATCATTAGCATGGAACCAGTTGTCATAAACAAAATTTTTGTTTCATTACACCTTTCTTTGTGAAATCTAACTTGGTAACCGACTAATGTTCCTAAATATGCATTAAGTTCAAATGACACTCGGTGTGCTAAAGTCACCGCAGCCACGCATCTAGGATGCAGACATGCAATTTGCCCATTTTTACCATAACCACTTTCTAGTAAATACTGTGGCACTTGAGTTGATTTTCCACAACCGGTATTCCCAGTTATTATTACAACTTGATGAGTTTTAATATTTTCAAGGATTTTGGCTTTATACATGAAAATCGGCAAATTTGACAAAGATTTCGACTTTTTACGCGATTTTGTCATTGAAGGTAATTATTGATTTTTGATGATAAAAATAATCTAAATTAATTTCTAAGAATGTATAATATATAATGAATTTCAAAAATAAGTCAATTTAAAACAAACTAATTCAAAATCGATATGAAAATTATGCAATATTAATAATAAATAAATTGTGACACAACCCCTAAATCTATTCTGTTTGTTTAATTATGAATTAATTTAATGGTTTCTTGGTTATTCAACCATTTAAGGGATTTTAAATTTAAACACATTGAGTTCCGCAATACTACAGAATTTTTGACCATATAATTTTTGACCCCAAGGTATTTTATGCAGTTCCATATAACTTACATGTAATTAAGATGTAAGGTTTTTTATACTTTACCTCAATGGGAAAATGCTTGGTATACGGTAAAGGCAAAACTTTCGATCCATTCATCAACTTTAATCGTCCAATCTTCTAACCGCATTATATAATGTTTTTGTAACCACTTAAAACACACCGCAAATGACTTTGGTCTTGCCTATTAAAGGGTGGCCGTTATCAAAAGGTGAGTCACATCACTAGAACTACTAATTATCTGACGCGCCTTGGGGTCCATGGGCTTACCGTAGAAGATATAGTTGTGTTAATAATTTAACATATGAGAAATATTGAAATAAAGTGGTTGTCTGTAACGTCAATGAACTCCATTATCTTTAGAACTAAATTTATGAAATTCTTACATTTTCGTATTTCATCTTTTTCAATTAAATTCTGGGAAGTAGCATAGATATTCTTACAAACATTTCTGCTCTACATCTAGACTAACATGCTTTGCCTTTCTGAATTAATTTTTGATTCTAAATTCGTATGTCCAAGGTGAAGTTTTCTACTTTTTAAATTATGCTCATAAATGCTATTTTCCGTTTAGTTATTGCGATTGTTAGAAAAGGAAAATTATGAAATTTTATACACTTGGATGCAAAAATATAGGATAAATATAAATGTCAATAACAGACGAGGTCGAACAATGGATAACTAATTGGCAGTAGCAACAAATACAATTTTATATTATTGCATTATGGACAACTATAATAATAATTTGATGTGATAGTTATAACCATTATATTATTTTAATATAATTATATTTTTGATAATATTATTTATTTATTTTTTCGGAGAAGCATGGCCGTAACAAGGCATTATAGCGCCCTGTGCGGTTCATATATCTGGCGCCCCCCCCAGCACGCAAATTCAAAACAAGCCTACTATAAAAAGTCTATAATATAATGTTCATGTTACGACTGTTAACTATTTATTCATCTCCAGCTATTATACTAGGTAGTAATGTTCTTTAAATTATGTTGCTAATTAAAAAAATGACGGGAAACTATTTTGTGAACTAATATTAACTTTTACCATTAACTTTTAACATTAACTTTCATCCAGGACCAGTCCAACAAGCAATGGTAAAGATAAGATAGGCTATCTAGAGTCATTTTACATTCCGATTTGCGCCCCTTTCAGTTATTATTATTATTATTATTATTATTATTATTATTATTATTATTATTATTATTATTATTATTATTATTATTATTATTATTATTATTATTATTAAAAATTTATTATCAACTCATATATGTAGTTGTGTGCCCACTACAACATACATTTCAAATAAATATATGAAATTACTATTCACAATAAAAATTTCTACCAAATTCTTTCAAAAGTTAAACACTTACATAATTTATAAAAATTTTATCAATATTATTAAATATATTTATACAAGTGTTTAACAATTGAAAGAATTGTGAAAACTATAACGAGTTTTCAATAAAAAAGTTTTAGATAATAAAACAATGTAGAAGAAATGTTTTTCAAAATAAAAAGATATATTAACATATATCACAGTTTAGTCCGACAATAAAATATCGTCTATATCTATATCATCATCATTAGGATCATCACCAGAATCGAAATCTGGACTTAAATCATTGAAAAGTGGACCCACTTCCTCATCACCAGAATCAAAATCTGATGAAATTTTATACATAGTAGATGGATTGGTCACCGCTAGAACAGGTCACCGCTGGAACAAAGACATTTTTACCCTCCCCCCGGTCCAAAAAATTAAAAAAAAATTTTTTTTTCAAGGTCAAATGTAAAGCAAAGACATGACTCATCAAGGTCATTGAAACAAAGACCATGACTCATCCGATGACTCATCAAGGTCATTCCCAAGGTCATATTATTATTTTTTAAAAATATTATTATTTTTTAAAAAAATAATGTCTTTGTTCCAGCGGTGACCTACTATTTGGCCTGCCAAAAGTTATCGTTCCCATTAATTTATTTCATATAGCTTAATTTATTTCGATAGCTTATTTTAAAGCCTAGTGCAAGACCTTTTGAATGAGCTATTGAAGGTTTCATCATCATAAATATTGGCAAAGTTATTAACATTTTCCCAAGACCATGTTCAAGGATATATAATTATTATTATTTTTCAAAAATATTATTAATTGTTCCAGCGGTGACCTACTATTTGGCCTGCCAAAAGTTATCGTTCCCATTTATTTATTTCATCATTTGATAGCTTATTTTAAAGCCTAGTGCAAGACCTTTTGAATGAGCTATAGTGGTCATCACCATCTTTAATATTGACAAAGTTATTAATATTTTCCCAAGACCATTTTCAAGGTCATTTGACAATTTTATTATTATTTTTAAAAATATTATTTTTTCAAGGTCAAAATTTTTGTCAAGGTCAAATTTTAAAAGTTGAATTTACAGAGTTCCCGCCAACGAAAATTATTCAGATTTCGAAAATTATTCAGAATCAAAATTATTAGAGATCTTACTTCTAAAGACCACTGATAATAATGTTCTGAGTCATGTTGGCTTTTTGCAATGATTATCTTCATGTAGGTGAATCCTACAATTATCCTTGTACATTTCATGTATTCATCGAAAAGACACTGAAATATTCTATTGAAGTAATACTTCTTGGTTTCCAGGCATTCCATCTCCATCATTTGCTGATAATCGATATGTTCACCTTCAATTATTTGTTCGGTTCGACTGACCAGGAAATTGAGGCTGTCGACTATATTCGCGGTGACAATTCCGTTTAGAACATTTTCAATAAATTGAGACATTTTTACAATAATTTTTAATATACTGTTTTATTTATATTACTACTACTGAAATATCATATGATTCTGATTGGTTGATAGATTATAAAAGTAAAATATATGAGTTTTGATTTGATACAACTTGAATACAATATTTCTATTGGTAATTAGTATAATGAGTGTGTGCTAAAACTAATAATAATAATAATAATAATAATAATAATAATAATAATAATAATAAAACAATAAAATGATAATTTAAGCCTTTTGCTGCAAATATTGTGTTTAATGAAAAAATTTTCGACTATGAGTTAGTCCTTGTCAATTGACAATAATGATATTAATGAATGATATTAATGATAATAATAATATTTAGATATCAGTAGATAGATCGTGCACTGGGCTTTAAATTAAGCTATCGTTCAATAAATTCGAATGATGGGAACTCTAACTTGTTGCATGACCAAAACCATGGGCCCGCAAGACCACATAATAATATTTTGAATAAAACAATAAAATGATAATTTAAGCCTTTTGCTGCAAATAATGTATTTAATGAAAGAATTTTCGACTATACGATAGTATACGATAGTATACGATAGTATACGATGTATACTTTTAATTAAGGTAATTTTTTTTTAATAAATAATCATAAATAATCATTAATAAATAAGTCACGTGATTATGACGCAAAATTTCTCTGCATATAACAAAATGAAACTAGAAATGGTTTATGATAATACACGAGGAAATATGTATTCCCAGCTTGGGTTTATATGTATAAAAAGAATTATAAAGTATATGTAGGTAAAAGTAAATATCTATTTAAAAACTTTTTATATATGTTGAGGTTTTAAAAGTAAATTATTAAATTATATAGTTCAGATTAAAAGGAAAATCGAAATTGAATGGCGGTCAAGCAGAGAAGCAATGGCAAAAAAGATATGATATAAACAGAACTATAAAAGGGTATAATCACACATAAAATGGAAAAATGCGCAAACCTGAGGAAGTGGAATAAAGTGAAAAGTTATCGAAATTGAAGCTGGAAAACGGGAGAGAGGTAGATTAGGAGATGGTGAAGAAGACAGTGAGCAAGAAATAGTTAGAAAATGCTTAGAAAGAGTCATTTAACAGGCAAATAAAAAACACAAAATATTAATTAATTAATTGGCTAATGGGAAACCCGAGCTAATGGGAAGCCCAAGCCAATGGAAAACCCGAGCGCGACAATTTGGGAGGATAAACAAATGGGGAAGTCAGAGTGCAATTATCCAACAGCCGGATAAACGAAGGCAAACAAAAGAAGGGGAATCAGGAAGAGGGTCAAAAGAAATAGCTAATTAGGGAATGATAACTAAGGAAGTCAAAACCAATTAGGTCAAAAATAGGGCAATTGCAACGATTATGGGGGTATATAAGGAAACTCCAAATTCACATAATCGGCGATAGCCTTAGGTAGGGAAGTAGAAAACGACAATAGGAGTTAAAAAATAGAATAAAAGAAGAAAAAGAATTATAAGTAAAACTGAAGAGTTAGACAAGGAGTGTCAAAAGAGTCTGGATCAGAGAGCGGAACTAAATCAAAAGGTGAAACTTAAACTTTTAATCGTACAAGGTTGAGACCTTCCAGAGCGGAGTCCGATCTGAAATTGTGTGAGAATTGTGATTAACCAACAGTGTAATTAATTGGTGAGAATTGTAAATTTTTGTAAAACAAATATACGTTGGGAGTTTGTGTTTAGTGATTTTGGAACACGTGGAGTCAGAGTAATCAACGGTTGATTTTGATATCATAAAACCCAACATATAGACATGTTCCAATATAAAAATTATCCTCGAATTTTTTTCATTGCAAAACAAATATTTTAAAATTTCTTTCATTACCATTCTTAATTAATTGTTGTATTTTTCTTATGAGTGAAAAAACATAAATGTACCATTATATAAAAATGAAAATTTTATTTGTTTAGGAAATTTTCATTAATATCAATTAATTACATTAGTATTATGGATGTCATTTATTT
>CAUHTR010001758.1:0-20904 GCA_959609185.1 Schmidtea polychroa | reverse complement strand
ATTTTCATCCAAAATATTTATTAATTGGAAATTATTTTCCCGAATAATTTTCCAAGTTATTTCCCAAACATCCATGAAATATTTGGTTGGGAATTTCGTAGAATAATGATCAATAAAATATCGATATTAAGTCAACGTGCGATTCTCTGATTGGTCAGTTCAAAAATAGAAAACTGTCTAAATCGCAATCGAAAGTTTTCTACAGTTGTTTTCTAGAGTATGAAAAGAAACAGTAGATAGATTGGTGTCCGCTAAAACAGGTCTCCACTGGAACAAAGACATATACCCCTAACCCCCCGGCCGGAAAATTTTTTTAAAAAAATTTTTTTCAAGGTCAAATTTTAAACAAAGACATATGACTCATCAAGGTCATTGAAACAAAGACCATGACTCATCAAGGTCATTTAAACAATGACCATGACTCGTCAAGTCATCACCATCATTAATATTGACAAAGTTATTATCTTTTTCCCAATACCATTTTCAAGGTCATTTGACTATTTTATTATTATTTTTAAAAATATTATTTTTTTCAAGGTCATTTTTTTTCAAGGTCATATTTTAAAATTAAAATTTACAGAGTTCTCGATAACGAAAATTATTAAACGATAGCTCATTTTAAAGCCCAAACCAAGACCCTTCGAATGATCTATATATCTTATTATTAACATTATTATTTCTAAAGATATTATTATTATTATTAATATATATATATATATATACTCCGAGTTTAATTAATTCAACATAAAGACCACATATGCCTGGAGCATGCACAGTGCAAGTTAACAAAGGCATGACTAACAAAGGCAGTCACATGTAATTTCTGAGTGATTTACATTGCATGCATGCATGCATGTGATTGGTTGAGAGAGTAAAATATTCAGTGTCTATGTGTGTGTGTCTAAATTCTCATTGGCTGTGACAGGAAAATATTCATTCTCTTTAAAAACATTTACAAATCTCAAATTTGTCACAATTATTTTAAAATTTTTCAAAATCAACAACAATCCAAAATGTCTAACAAATCAACCAACAATATTTTACGAGGTCTTTTGACAACTGGTAAATTATTATTTTTATTATTATTCTATTTTATTTATTTTTTATTTAGATTCTTTTGACTGGTTCGAAGTAACCGAGAATGAGACGATATTGAATGTGGATCGAATTTTTGGTAAATTTATTATTTTAATTTTTATGAAATTAATTTTGTTTTTTAGAACCGATTACAATTAGTGACGACGATGATGTCGTGTTTATTGGGCAAACTGATGCCCCTAATGAAAGAGAAAATGATGCTGAAAGTAAATTTATTTTATTTTTTGTATATTATTTTTTAAAAAAATCATTTAGAGTTTAATGTGGACTTGGACAATGAATTATTAAATGGTGGAAATGCCCTCAGTTCTAATGAGGAGGTAGCAGAAAATGCCCTCACATGTATTGAGGAGGTACCAGAAAATGCCCTTAGTTATAATGATAATGGCCTCTCTGAGGATGATTCCGACGAGGAATATCAATGTAAGAATTGATTTATTTATATATATATATTTTCGTAATCACTTTTTAAACATTTGCAAAATTTATTTTGTTATTATTAAATTATGATGATATAAAGAATATGATGAAATTATGATGATGAAAATGATTATATGAAGAAAATGACGAAAATATTATGAAAATGACGAAAATTATGAAAATTATGAAAATGACGAAAATAATATGAAAATGCCGAAAATTATGAAAATTATGAAAATGACGAAAATTATGAAATTATTATGGAGAAAATACTACGTTTCTGAAAATAATGAAATTATTATGCAAATGTTAAAAAGTGATTACGAAACTATAGTTATAAAATATTCCTTGTAGTTTGCAATGTGCATCTACAATAGTTAAAATAATAATAATAATAATAATAATAATAATAATAATAATAATAATAATAATAATAATAATAATAATAATAATAATAATAATAATAATAATAATAATAATAATAATAATAATAATAATAATAATAATAATAATAATAATAATAATAATTGTGAGGCGTTTTGTAATTTGTATTTAAATAATGGTATGATGTTGTGCATGTTTGATTGTATGTTGAAATCCTTACTTATACATTAATTATTATTTTTAGAAACTCCTCAAACAAATTAACGTTATAATTTGTTTTAATAATATTTGTGTTTTTATAATAAACGTGTTTTTGTTATGGATTCTATTAATACCCGTAGCTCTGTGGCTAATATGGCGACCACGATTGCAAATTTTATCAAGCCACCAGAAACATATGACATGGATTCAGACGTGGAAGATTTTATCTTAGAAACGGAACGATTCTTCGAGATGACAAATATTGTCGATGAATACAGAAGCAAATTCGTCAAAGCTTTTCTATCAATCAATTCAACGAAGAAATATGAGTTGACTAATGAAACTCTGCATTATACAGAAAGATTAAGAAACGCTTTTGCTAAGAACAGAAGTCTTATCGATGATCTCAACGAAGCGCTAAATTATCGTCAAGGAAATGAGGCTGCCGAAGAATTCTGCTCAAAAATTGAGAAACTTGCAAAAAATATTTTGAAGCATAAACTTGATGAAGAAGAACTAAAGAAATTTTTGCTATTCAATTCGCTTGAAGATAAAGAAGTTAAAAAAGATCTCAAAATGCAAGATTTAAAATCATTTGATGAAATGAAAGAAAGATTAAAGAGACACGATCAAGTTTCAAAAGAAATTAATGTATTTCATGCTGATGTAGCTTCAATGAATAAAACACAACGCTATGCTGATGCTGTTAAGAAGAGCTTACCAAGATATAGTTATGATAACAGATCAATTCGAGAACGAGAAGCTAATCCCAGATTCAAAGATGAATATACAAGAGAACCTCAACATAATCCAAGATTCAAAGGCGATCTTACCAGAGAACATCGATATGCTATTTCAAATGGATGGAAACCTATGAATAGAAGTAAGCCTTATAATACCAGGGAATTTCATTCGCGAGATCATGTCCGAACAAATCAAATTTTGCGATGTTGGGCGTGCCACGAAGAAGGTCATAGAAGATCTGAATGCCCCAATATTCAATGTGCCCATTGTAAAAGATCTGGACATTTCAAACATCAGTGCCATGAGTTATTTCCAGGCAGACGTCGAAAATTCCATAAATCAGTGGCTGCATTCGGTGACGAGGATCCAGAGGCTGATTTTGAGTACCCAAATGGGAATGCTCCACCACACGAGGAGGTGATCGGAGCAATAAATTAAAGGTAATTAATGATATGAGTAAGGGTTGTATGATTTTGAATGATTGTGATAGTTTGAATGATAACTGTTGTGATGGTGTTTTTGATTATAGAAATTATATTAATATATACATTAATAAATTTTGTATGGATGAAGTTTTTAAAGATCCACCCCTAACTTCTAATGAAATAAATGTTCTTAATCGTGATAAACGGAATGATATAATAGTATACGATAAAATGCAGGGAAGGCCCAGTGTTACCGTGATGATTAATAATGTAAAATTAGTATGCCTATTAGATACTGGAGCTAAAATAAGTGTGATTGATTATAATATTTTTAAAAAACTTGGAAATTTGAATATGACTACAAGTAATTTAAAATTAAGATGTGCGAATGATAGCCCGATTGAAATTTGCGGTAAAACTTTATTAAATGTAAAAGTTGATAAAATTTCTGATATTAAAAAAGTAGAATTCGTTGTAGCCAAAGATATAAACCCAAAGTTAATAGGAGGTATAGATTTTCTCGAAAGATTTGGAATGCAATTGCAAATAGAAAACCGTACAGACGAAATAAATACAATTATGGAAAATTCATTTAAGAACCACATAAGTGAAGATAAGATTATAAATAATTTAATTTCCACGTTTGACGGTATTTTTATGAAACATAAATGGGATGTTGGAAAAACCGAACTATTAAAGCATGAAATACTTACTAAAGGTAGTCCGATTGTAATAAACCCAAGACGACAACCTATACATTTAATAGAAAAAATTGAAGAAAATATTCAAGAAATGTTGAAATATGGCATTATATCAGAATGTACATCTCCTTGGAATTCTCCATTAGTATGTGTTAAAAAGAAAAACAGTAGTGATATAAGAATATGCTTGGACTACCGTGCTTTAAATAATATAACCGAAAGACCGATTTTTCCCATTCCAAATACTGATGAATTATTAGATATTCTTGACGGAGCAAAGTTTTTCTCGACAATTGATTTAGGCAATGCTTATTATCAAGTAGAACTCGATGATGCATCAAAATTGAAAACAGCATTTTCGACAAAAAGCAAGCAATATTACTTTAACAGAATGCCATTTGGAATAGCAGCCGCACCAGCAACATTTCAAAGACTTATGAATTTGGTTCTTGGAGAATTAAATTGGAATGGAACAATTGTATATCTGGATGATATCCTTATATTTTCAAAGACATTGAATGAACATTATAGTACCATTGAAAAGGTTTTTCAAAAGATTAAATTAGCAAATCTTAAAATAAGTCCAGCAAAATGTCAATTCAAAAGGAAAGAAGTAAAATTTTTGGGTCATATCATTGGTGAAGATGGAATACGTACGGATGAAAGCAAGATTGAAACTATTAAAAATTTTGAAAGACCTAAATGCGTAAAAAGTTTGAGAGGATTTTTAGGCTTGGCAAATTACTATCGCAGATTTATAGAAAATTACACCAAAGATTCCAAAGTATTAGAAGCGTTATGTGGAAGTAAACAAAAGAAGCTTATGTGGACTGATGAGTGTGAAACTTCATTTCAAAATTTAAAACTGAAATTGACGTCTACACCTGTATTGAAGTTCCCAGATTTTTCTAAGCCATTCATTTTGGATACAGATGCAAGTTTTGACCGCATTGGTGCTGTTCTGTCTCAAAAAGATGGAAGTAAAGAAAGAGTAATCGCATATGGATCCCGAGCTATGAATAAACACGAGTTGGGTTATTGTATAACAAGAAAGGAATTACTATCTATATTTTATTTTACTGGTCATTTTAAGCATTATCTATATGGTAAAAAGTTTATTTTGAGGACGGATCACAAAGCAATTACATTTATGATGAAGACAAAGAAAGCTATTACCCCACAATTTCAAACTTGGATTAACCATCTTAGTGGTCTGGACATGGAGATTCAATACAGAAAAGGTGATAACCACAATAATGCCGACGCTTTATCTAGAAAAGAATGTGAAACATGTGTTCAATGTCAAATGATTCATGAAAATCCTAAAATGGGTAAATTAAAAACAAGATTGTTGACACTGATGACTGATAATATTGAAAATATATGGCAAAAGAACTCGAAAGAAATTGAAAATATAAAAGAAAATATTAGTTTGATGCCAGATAAAACATTTTTTAAATATGTCAACGGAGTGATTATGACAAATAATAATAAAATTTGGATTCCAGAAGAAAACAAGTCTGAATTCATCATAGAATATCATAAAAAGCTCTGTCACGCGGGTGCTAATAAAGTAAAAATGTATGTATCAAACAATTTTGATATGAAAGATTTGGAGCAATCTATTCGTAATGTTGTACAATCCTGTGAAAACTGTCAGAAAAGAAAGGTTGATACAACTAAAACAAAAGAAGAAATAATTTGCAAAAGTGATTCGAAATTATTTGAAACAATCTATGTAGATTTTTGTGGTCCATTACAACTTGCAATGAAAGGAGAAAGATATATTCTTGGGATTATAGATCATCATAGTAAGTTTATTTCTTTACATGCAGTGAAATCGCAAGATGAAAAAACAGTGGTAAGATTACTGAAAGAAGAGTGGATAATGAAGTTTGGAGCACCAAGGATAATAAACTGTGACAGAGGTAAATCATTTGAATCAAAGCTAATGAAAGATTTTGCAGAATTCCACAATATTGAAATTAATTATTCAAGTCCATATCATCACTCAGCAAATGGACAGATTGAGAGACAATTCCGTACAATTAGAGATGCAATACAGATAACACTCAAAGATAAAAGACATAAATCATGGGTAGATATTCTTCCCGAAGTTCAGTTTATGTTGAATTCAACTTTTCAAAAAACAATTAGGAAGACTCCAGCTGAAATGGTGTTTGGGAAAAAGATTTATAGTGAATGGTTCTCAGAGATTGTGGAAGAAGAAAAAATCAATCAGGCGACAAATCGCGAATTTCAAATTGGAGATTGCGTATTGATCAAAGTAAATGTTCGAAATAAAGGTGATAACAGATACATGGGTCCAGGTGTGATTACTAAAAAGATTCATGATCGAAGTTATGAAATAAAATTGGAAAATGGAAGTTCCGTCACGAGAAATATTGAGTGGTTAAAGGTTTTCAAAAAGGGGGGGATGTGAGGCGTTTTGTAATTTGTATTTAAATAATGGTATGATGTTGTGCATGTTTGATTGTATGTTGAAATCCTTACTTATACATTAATTATTATTTTTAGAAACTCCTCAAACAAATTAACGTTATAATTTGTTTTAATAATATTTGTGTTTTTATAATAAACGTGTTTTTATGGATTCTATTAATACCCGTAGCTCTGTGGCTAATAATAATAATAATAATAATAATAATAATAATAATAATAATAATAATAATAATAATAATAATAATAATAATAATAATAATAATAATAATAATAATAACTTTATTCTACACTCTCTTTATAATAATATACCAAATTATATTAATTGTTAATAATTAATCCGTTTTATAATTATTATATAATAAAAACGGATTAACTACTAACAATTGGTAATAAATATTTAGAAAAATATTCAAATAATATTTAAGGATTTATCATTATTAGGTAAATTATATCCACGATACTGCCAGGCTTCTGGACATTCAAAATCTTGTCATAAGACAATGAAAAAATATTATGGCCATAAATTCTATGGACTCAAATACTATTTATGCCCATCATGTCAGACTTCCCAACGTATAAAATATTCTGAATTTTACAAAACCCATAGTAACCATCTTAATCAGTTTATTATAAAGAAACTTACCCTCTTTAAACGGATAAATAAAAATGTAAATAAAAATGTAAATAATGATGCGATTAGCGCAGAACATAAAAATGTAAATAAAAATGTAAATAAAAATGTAAATAAAAATGTAAGTAATAATTCGATTAGCGCAGACCATAAAAATGTAAATAATGATGCGATTAGCGCAGAACATATAATTAAAAATGTAAATAATAATCTAAATAAAAATGTGAATATCAAAAATGTAAATAATAAACGGCCTGCTGTTATTCAATATTCTTGTATACCATCTAAAGTTATTAAAGTTAATGGTGGTGATGAAATAAATATCCAAATTAATAATCAAATGAATAAGCAAATAGGTGGGTCAATACACGGTTCAGTCGATATAGATGACGAACCAGAAATAGAAATAGATTTTAAGGGGCTAGAAAAAATCTAAGGTTTGACGTTGAGAAAAACGACTTAGTTCAAATATCGTTAACATCGAAAATTATAGAAAAGTTAATAGCCGAAATAAAAGGAATGGGACCAGTTAAAATACAGTTCACTGTTCTCATACAATTTGAGAAAGATGGCGAAATACGAGATAATTTTTTCTCTAATAATGCAGAGGTTTTTTCTGATAATTTTCTATTAGAGGGCATCACTAAGTTAAATAATAAAATTGAAAAGTTCACCTATTTAGGAAGCGGATGGCGGGTTGTTAGGATAAAAGAAATTGATTTTATAATAAATAAATATAAATGTATAAATAGATTAGCTGGCCATAGTTCCATCCCCACCCCAGCGGCTTTAAAGTCTAAAAAAGCAATTGTAAATATACAGAACACTGATGATATGTGTTTTATCTATAGTATTCTAGCCCTCTTAAAGCGTGATGTTATACACAGAAATAGGCACCGTGTTACTGCTTATGAGAGTTATTTAAACGAGATCAATTTCGACCCTATTAGTGATTGCCCGATGAAATTATGTGACATACCTTAATTTGAACGCAAAAACAGTGAACTGAACTTAGCTATTAACGTTTTAACTTATAGAACGACACCATCTAAGTCTATTGAACATCAAGATATAAATTATATTCCCCATCACCCACATCTAGATATTATTCACCGCTCTAAGGTTATAGGTGGTGAACCCATATATTTATTATTATTAGAAGACTTGATTGCTGCACATCTAAATAAGGATTCTATATGTTTAGACAGGCCTAGCTACATTGGCCAATCTGTGCTAGACCTGTCTAAACTGAGGATGTACCAGTTACAGTATATAGAATTGGCAAAATATCGTTTAGAGTTTAACTGTGATATAAATATCGTTGCCGGCGACACCGACTCCTTTTTCTTAGAGATAAAGCACTTTAAGCTTCATACTCTTTTGCCGGCAATGATTCGTGATAATCTTCTAGATACCAGCAATTATGATCCTGCTCATCCTTTGTATTCAAAGAGTTTGGATTCTGTGATAGGGAAATTTAAGGACGAAAGTAAACGGCTTGGTTATAAGGAGTGGGTTTTCTTGCGCCCTAAGTGTTATAGTTTGTTAGGAGATAAGGCAACACTTAGGGCTAAGGGAGTTCAGCTTGGTAATACAGAGATAGGGCACTAGTCTTATTATCTACAACAACAGCGTAGTATATACGGTGCCACAAACTAGAATAGGGACGCGTAACCACCAGCTCTTTACTTTTAAGAACAGTAAAATAGCCTTGTCGAACAACGATGACAAGAGACTATGGATGGGGCCTAATTCCAGTCTGGCATATGGTCATTATTTAGGATTTGACGAAACTGATGATGGTCAGATATTTTCTGAAGTAGGACCACTTTTTGGTGGCTTGAGTCCAGACTTTGACGACGACTCAGATCCGGATAATCCTGGTCAGATATTCGAAGAGATTGGCCCGCTTTTTGGTGGCTTGAGCCCCGATTTTGATGAGGAATCAGACATTCTCATTCGAGAAATCGGCATCGATATTGACGATGTTATTTTATCTGACTAATTTGTGTTTTAATATATTTTTTAAAAAAAAAATAGTCTTTATATTGTTTTATATCGTTTTATTGAAAACTGGTTATAGTTTTCAAAGTTCTTAAAACAGTTAAAAGCTTGTATAAATGTATTAAAATTTGATTATTTCACACAAGTGTTAACTTTTCTAAGAATTTTTATAATAATATATTTTTATTGTGTAATAGTGTTGCAGTGGGCACGCAACATTTTATATCGGTTGTTAGTGTTTTATTAAAAGATTCCAACGAAAAATAATAATAATAATAATAATAATAATAATAATAATAATAATAATAATAATAATAATAATAATAATAATAATAAAAATAATAAAAATAAAAATAATAATAATATAATAATAATAATAATAATAATAATAATAATAATAATAATAATAATAATAATAATAATAATAATAATAATAATAATAATAATATTAATAATAATAATATTTATTTGTTAATGAGGAGATTCGTTTGGATCCTGATGACAGAACTTTTGAAAGAATTTTGATAGAAATTTTATATTTTTATTGTGTAATAATGTTGCAGTGGGCACGCAACATTATTTATCGGTTGATAGGATTTTTATTAAAAGACTCCAACGAAAATAATAATATCGATAATAATAATAATAATAATAATAATAATAATAATAATAATAATAATAATAATAATAATAATAATAATAATAATAATAATAATAATAATAATAATAATAATAATAATAATAATAATAATAATAATAATAATAATAGTAATAATAATAATAATATCATTGTGAACAGTACCATTTTGTTTTGTTGAGCGTGAGCAGTACCCTTTTGAGCAATACCCATAAGGGGACAGAATATTTTGTCGGATAAACTCGGAGTATATATATTAATACTAATAATAATAATAATAATAATAATAATAATAATAACAATAATAATAATAATAATAATAATAATATCTTTAGAAATAATAATGTTAATAATAAGATATATGGCTCATACGAAAGGTATCGTATTGGGCTTTAGAATGAGCTATCGTTTAATAATTTTTGTTGGTGGGAACTCTGTAAATTTAAATTTTAAAATATGACCTTGAAAATGGTTTCGGGAAAATGTTATTAACTTATTAATAAAATATTAATGATGATGATGACCACTATACTTCATTCGAAAGGTCTTGAACCAAGCTTCAAAATAAGCTATCGATCAATGAAATAAATTGATGGTAACGATAACTTTCGGCAGGCCAAATAGTAGGTCTCCGCTAGAACAAAGTCATTAAAAATAATAATGTTAATAATAAGATATATAGATCATTCGAAAGGTCTTGAATTGGGCTTTAAAATGAGCTATCGTTTAATAATTTTCGTTGGCGAGAACTCTGTAAAAAAATAATGATGATGACCACTATAGCTCATTCGAAAGGTCTTGCACTAGGCCTTAAAATAAGCTATCGAACGATGAAATAAAAATATAATAGTTGGTTGCTTTCAAAAACATTAGAGATGCAACAGTAATTGATTTTCTTGCAAGACATGTGTATCCAAATAATAGAAATATATTTCTTGATTTCACACAAAATTATGGTAAATTTTAATTTATTATTATTTTAATTTTTAATATTTTATTTTTAAGATGCATATGTTGTTGTTATTATAGAGCGGTTGCAGGTTCAAATTATCAAAGCTAAATCATCAAATATGGTTCCCGATTTAATTTATAATCAGAAAAGCATTTGGATTTTCGATATAATCCATAAATTCTTGTTGGACATCAAAAGGAATAGACTGGTCGTGAAGATGAAAACCAGAATATCTATGCATCATTGGATATAATTATTGTATGGACTGATATCAACTATATATTGTCTTTGGTGAAATCTCTTCGATGATTTCATTTTTCCAAGATTGTAGATAGACAATAGATTTTTATGTTTATTTTCTTTGTTTTTATCATATAGGGAAATAAAAAAAACTCTGGAAAATTGTGTAAAAAATCAATAAATTTGATTTGACCAACATAATTTTTGATATGACCTATTTAATTTTTGATTTGACCTACATAAAACTTTGAAAGATTTGGTGAAAAAACAAGCATTTTTCATTATTTTCAATGACTTTGATTTAACCTACATAAAAACTCTAAAATAGTTTGTAAAAAATTCATGAAAATCATGCAAAATCAAAAGATTTGAGTTGATCTACATACAAATACTAGGTTTTTAGGACAAAGAAATCATCAGCAGAAGAGAGGCATAGATCCAGCGGAGACCTGATCCAGCAGTGCCCAATTCATTTAATTAAAATTTTGTAGGAAACTTTGTAAATGTATGTTGTTATTTGATGGAGTTTATTAGAATCCTTATTGAAAGATTATCCTTGAGAAACTAAATTTCACTTATATTATTGAGAAGATTATTATTTGAAATAATAAAATTTAATTATAAATTGACTATTTAAAACGAATGTGGCTAATATCTTCTTTTGCCAGTAATCAACATTAAGGATTACCATGGAATATTCTTATTTTATTCTTATTCTTATTGTGGAATTTTTGACAAGAGTCAGAGGTAATTTTTGGTTATTCTTAATATTTTATCAAGACATGGTACATGAAAAAATGTATTCTTTGACGACAAACAATATTTTATAGAAAAATCAAGGAAAAGATTTCTTTTCGATAACCTTATTTAAGGTTATTTATTCAAAGAAACACTACATTTGATAAATATTTGGTCTTTTCTAATCAGCTCTTTTTGTTTTAATAAGTCATCTAATTTTATGAAATATGGAAATCCAAAAGAGACATTTCTTTCCGTAGTTGGCTTCTTATAAACTTCATAGTTGGAATTTAATTCAAAAATTTCTGTTTTCGATTTGAATGCCGATCCATCGTCTTGATTTATTAACTCAAGAGTTATGTTGATTTTGCATGGCCAAGATAGAATATCGTCATATGGACCTTTCATAACATTGAAATAAACCCCGAAGAAACCTTTCGTTTTTACCAATCCATTCGGACAAATACAGAGACACATTTGATAGCCGTTTTCTATTACAAAAAATGGATTACTGAAGATCTTTATGTGATTGCTTTCTTTGGCATCTTCGATCACTTTGGACAGATTTTCGATTTTCCAAACGAATATCTTCATATCCAATTGTTCTGTGATCTCAGCAAACCGTTTTAAAAACGCAAATTTTAGCATATCTAAACCATTGAAGGATACTTTCAATTTTGACACTTTTATATTCATTTTCTCGAACCAACCACATATGACTTCATTCGTATTTTGTAATACGTCCAGAGTCCGCGCATCCTTCTCCTGCAAAGTTTCTTTATCAATGGGGACAAAGCAGTTCTAGCTTACTTGTTTCTCTTCCAGCTTCTTCACATTTCCTGAAATCTCATCGGACTTTTGGTCTTGAATTAAAGTTTCAATCTAGCAATAATTAATAACAAGTATTTTACATTGAGTCAAACATACTTTTTTATGCAAATCTTTTATTTGAATATCCTTTGCTGAATTCTCCTTTACCAGTGCGCAGAGTTCCTCCTTCAGTTTCGACTGGGAAGGTAAATAATTAATAAAATCCGCTATACGAATATTTACCTGTTCTAATTTTGAATTATCTTCCATGTTTTGAAGAAAGTCAACATTTTCCATCTTCATCGTTAACATTTGGACTTTTAATTCTTCGATCTCATTCCGTAAATTGTTGACATATTCCACCAATAATTTGTTGTGGGAAAAACTGTCAGTAGAAAGATGTTTATTCACCTCATTCTGTCTGACTTCCGGTTTGCAACATCCGATCTCAGAATATGGACAACCGACAAATTTTCTATCGCAATTTTTCAAATGTTCCTCCATCATATTCAATTCATCCGTAAATTCGCACGTTTCCATTGGACATTTCACAGCCAATTGGGATATGCGGATATTAATTGATCTATCAATGTAAATATCTTTATCAAAATCAATCAAATTGATCCCGCAATATTTATTTGATCCTGGACAATAATTATGATCAGTTTCATTCAGATGCTTCTTTATACATTGGTAGCAATATCGGCATCCGCAAGGAGCATTGGAAGCATTTATCATTATCCCTTTGCATATCAAGCAGATCAAATCATTTTTCAAAGGATTAATTAATTTGAAATTTTTTTCCCGAATAATTTTCCAAGTTATTTCCAAATTAGTCATTAAATCTTTTAATTTGATCTTATTGCAATAAAATTACGAACGAAGTTCAATTGTCATAATAATTTTCGTAATGATTTTCTCTCTATTCTGATTGGTCGATTCCAAAATAGAAAATTGTCTGACAATCAATAACAATAATTCCAATAACAATAATCAATAAATGGCATAGATCATGCCCTTTTGCATTCTATACAAATTTTCTCAAATTATATTAACATAAATTCGTTGTATTGCCTAAAAGTCAACAACTCATATATTATATTAAGTGTTTATCAATATTTACCGTTAAAATGAACCATTTCATTCCAATTTCAATGTACTATAGGTTACAATACTTTTTCTATGACCAGGGCCGAATTAAGCCATTCTGGCCGTGCTCCTTTCACTAGCCAAGCATGAATGTGAATTTTTATTATGATGTATTTCTTCATTTTCATAGCACTTGTTCAAATTTCAGTTGTTTCTGAACTTAAATTTGTTCAAAAAAATTTTTCTTGAGGACTTGTGGTGCCCGAGGCACGTGCCTTGTTTGCCTTATGGTTTATCCAGGTCCGTCAATGACCATAATATAAAACGCTGGTAGGCAAATCTGTTTTATTTCACGCCTTATATAATTATTGAACCTGTTATACTGTTTTCCAATAATATTTTTTGGATTTCTACTTTCAAATCAAAATAATTCAAATTGAGGTTCCTAAATCTAGATTGGTGGCTCTTAAATATTTCTCAAAATGATTTTATCAAACTTCGAAAATAAAATATGATGTGTCGCAATCAGGAGTGCGTGTGAGATCGATTATAATAGGGAATATTGAGAAAAAAGTGTGGAAAGTGTCGTGAGTAGTAGGGGTATGAGTACGACGGTGTGACGGCGAAACAGTTAGATAGGTTATGACAACGGTGGATGGACAAGTGGAACGGTATGCGTGGTCAACAACCAGTTGGAGAGTGGGGCTTAAATTGAAATAAACTTATTTTAAAATCAACTTTTACCAAATAATTGCTCCTTATCCATTTAGTGATCAAGCTATTAGAGGAGATGCGAAATAACTAGAAGACCGCACTAGAACAAGTGGAGAAGTTTCACATCATGTCACTTCTCCAAGGCCAAGTGCAAAGTTAGAAGGGATCTGGTTCAGTCTGGATGTTATGAAGCGTCGACTTCAGCAGATAGAGGCCCTACAAACCCAGGTCAAGCAGGACGTGGTGGAGATCAGAGCGCTGAACTTTCAGCTTAAAAGCCAAGAGCGCATGAGCTTCAGCTGACCGAGCAAGTGTTCCATAACATCATGTCATCGGCGAGAAGCTAAGAACACGTGCCCCATTTTAAACCAGCGACAGAACAAACCATAGGAAAGTCGAACGAGTCAGTCGACGAGCGCGCAAAAACAACCAAAGTGGGAAACACACTAGTTGAGAGTTAACTAATGCCACTACCACTCGTACGCTCGACCTGTGACGCATGGTATAAGTGTATTAAAATGTAATGAAATAAAATGGGTGATTTTATAGAATTCTATGCGTATTTAAAAGTGCAAGGGATTTCCTCGGGGTGATTTCGTGGGGAGGTGTTACAGATTACCTGATAACTTTACAGTGAAAATTGGTAAAGTGTAAGATGAAGGGACCTAAGCGAAAATCGGACATAGATCTTCTATCCCACATGAAGGCTCGACGATTATAGTGAACATAGATGTAACAGGTATAACTTTTGCAAATCGACCAATTGCACCAATACATGTCAAAATATACTTGTAACCTTTGTTGATAATCGAATATGGAATCATTTCCATCAAATCTAAGTGCCTTAAATCTTCAATACCAAATGTTTTAAAGGATCTAGTTGGAAATATTTTTAACATTGGTTTGTTGAGACTGTATGCAAATTGACTCAATACCCAATGTTGTGTCGTCTTCTTTGATTTCTTGACTGATTTCTTTAATCTGTCGACTCCACCGAAAGATGCTGGGTCTCTTGAGTTTGTCCAAATTTTCTTAATTGTAAAAGTTTTAATTGAAATAAAGTTTGAAATTCAGTGGAGAAGGAGTAACACCCATTGTTTATACTTCGACCTATTAATAAACCGGCTCCACCTAATAAAGATAATGCAAGAGGTATCAATGTAGCTATAAATTCACCATGTTGTTTATACATAATCTTGATACTTATATTTACTATTTACAAGCGATAAAGGAGATTTTTTGTGCTTTTTCAAAATTTATTTCTTTGCATTGCTAATAATTACTTTTCCATATAGAACTTTTATTATATTGTACCAGCGCCGGATCTAGCCACTTGGGGGCCCAGGTGCAAGAAGCGATTTTGATTTTGGGGCCCTCTTCCATTCATTTAAAAAAAATTATTCTTCTAATAAAATAAAATAACAATAAGTTTTAATTAATACAATAACATGATTTATTTATTTACTTTTATTATTCACAGCTATTAAAAAAATACTTGATTTTTTTTAAATATAATTAGCTTTTAAGAGAAAAAATAATTATTTATTTATATTAATATAATTAAACAACAAAAAAATATAACGAGAAAAAAACATAAAAAAAATTGCACTTAAAATTCATTTGCAACTTGTTGAACATTTGTAAATAGTATAGAAATTTATTTAAGATAAAAATCCAAAATAAAAATACGAAAAACATAACTCTTATTTAAGCCTCCTTGCCTTTTCTTCCGCAAAAACAGATATCAATTGACTAAAATTTATTGATTTTGCTTCATCTACTTCGATCGACAATAACGCCAATGACGATAATCTTTCTTGAGCCATAGTAGAACGAAGGTAAGTTTTAATTAGCTTCAACTTACTGAATGATCTCTCTGCGCTAGTAACAGTTACAGAAAAGGTTAAAAATATACGCAACGCAATTATAAAATTAGGAAATATATCAGAATATTGTGGTGTTAAAAAATTTAAAACATCCAAAAGATTTTTGCTGTCGAATTCTGCTGGAATAAAAGTTTTTATCAAAGAAATTTCCGAAATTAAATCAGTGGATACATCTCCAGTATAAAATGATATAAATTCTTTACAAGAATCTTGTAATTGCACGTCTGATATATTTTTTAAATTAATTAAAAAATTAAATTTGCTGCAAATTGCTTTTGCATCAGCAAATCTGCTTTCTAATTCATATGAAATTATGTCTATTAATGGAAGAAAAAATGAAATCTTAAAATTTAAAACTGGATCAGCTGGCATTTCATCGCTACAAATTTCATCAAATAACCGTTTCCTTTTGCGCAATTGAATCACCGGAAAATCTGTTGAAACATTTAGTGTTTCTGCAATGATTTGAGCTTCTTTAACAGCTTCCTCAAAAAGTGATGAACGGTAGTTTTGTAGTTTTATTAACACTGCATCAACCAAACCAATAGCTGCACTCAGAACTACTGCTTCTGCTTGTAGCATTTTATTTATTTTATTGATATCAATTAGAATATTTTTCCATACAATTAATGATACAAGAAATGGCATTGTTACGATATAATCTAGTATAGCATTGGCTTCTGAAACTGTTTTTGAATCATTTGATGTTGCTGCTAGTTCTTCTAAAGCTTCACGTATTAGCGGCAATTGAGATACTACAGGTTTTACTGACTCTGTTCTGGCCTCCCAACGAGTTTCACTCAAAGGTTTTAATGTTATATGTACGTATTTTATTAAAATTTCCCAACTTTTAGTGGATGAAGCAAACAGTGTATAAAGACGTTGTAAATTTCCAAATAAGTTCTTACACTGTAGAGAGGATGAAGCAGCATCGCATAAAAGCAAATTAAAGTTATGGGCTAAACAAGGAACATATAACGCAAGATGATTTAAATCACATATTCTTGCTTGGACTCCTTTGTATTTGCCTTTCATGTTTGCACCATTATCATAAGCTTGTCCTCTGCAATTTTGAATTTCAATACCATTTCTTTCGAGCTCACATAATATTAATTTAGTTAGTCCTTCTCCTGTTGTGTCAGAAGCCTCTAGAAAACATAAAAAACTTTCATTTATTTTATACTGTTTTGCTTCGAGATCCTGAAAAACGTATCTTAAAATTAATGTAGTTTGTTCCTTATGGGATATATCAGGCGTACAATCTACTTGAATACTGAAATATTTGGACTCTTTGACTTTTGAAATTATTTTTTTAGATATCTCATTAGCCAGTAATACAATAAACTGATTTTGAATAGTCTTAGAAAGGTAGTGGATATGTATTTTTTTAGATTTAATTTTTTCAAGATGATCGTTCAGTATCGTATCATATTTGGCTAAAAATTCAATTAAACCTAAAAAATTACCATTTTTCGGACTTCCAATGTTTTCGCTAGTATCTCTAAAAGCTAAATTATGTTTGGCCAAAAAGATAATAGCATCTAAAATTCTGCTTTGAATCTGAATAAGTTCTTGTTTCCTCTTATTTATTGATGAAATTAGAAGCTGATCAATTGTGCTATCATTTTTTAAATTATCTTCTAATTTTTTCCATTTCAGGAAACAATTTATATGAAAACTTCCAGTTTCATGCTTTTGGATAATATCTGATAATTTTTGCCACTTATTGTATCCTTTAATGAAACGATTTTCTTTTTCTGATTCAGTTCCAAACAAGAAACAACAAAAGCAAAACACTTCATTTCTAACGGTCGAATAAAGAAGCCAAGTTCGTTTTTGTTTCTCACCATTTACTAACGTTCTCATAAAATAATGACTGGAAAATGATCTTCCATTACTACTCTTTGGAAAGTTTTTAAGACTTATCTGTTTTGGGCCTAACTTAATAACGGGAGATCTTAAAACAGAAGATGTCGGAAATGCCCAATCATTCGGATCAGTACTAAACGTATTTACATCTAAACTAACATTATTATTATTGCCTTCATATGGAGATACCAGAAGTTCATTATCTGACAAATAATCATTCACGGTACTAGTCGCCAAATCGTCTGTGGTAGGATTTTTGTTTTTTTCAACAGAAATACTAATCGGTGACGGTAAATCTATTATGGTATGATTGTTATTTTCATATTCATCCACAGATATAATATTTTGAGTTTCTGTTTCATCGTTTCTTACTGGAACCGAATTTGATTGTGGTTCTTGAACTAAACTTTTTTGACACCACGATTTCAAACTGAAACGCTGCTTTTTGTCTTCGATTTGCTTGCGTTCTGATATTTTCCGTTTCTCTGCTCCTGACAAGTAAGTCCTTTTCATAATTTTGTTGTTTAGATTGTAAAATATAAATAATTTTACATTATTTTATAATAGTCCTAGTCCTAGTAAAAAAGGCTCACACTTACATTTTGGTTGTTTGCAAAATAATTTAAAATTACTATTCAAAATTTATTCAAAAATTAGTATATCTATAAATCTAATATACATTAGTAGTTTTCCANTTACTATAGTAGTAAAAATACGCTATAGAAAATGGAAAATTTAAAAAAAATCAATAAAAAACTACGGATTAATAACATATCAGAATAATTCTAAAAGGAAGATTAAAGAAAAGAAATCATTGTTCGAAATTTTATTAAAAGCAAGGACCTAAAGAAATTGAAGACAGTAGAATATCAAAAGATAACTCTAGAGACAGAAAGTAAATAAACTGATCATAAATAAACTGAAGGCTGCTTAATTTTAAAAAAGAAAATTCGAAGAAACGGAAAATAAATAAACCGATCATAAATAAACTGAAGGCTGCTTAATATTAAAAGAGAAAACTCAAAGGCCGTAAAAGCTAACAAGATCACTGTCTACCTCCGAACTCAAGGTTTTAAAATTTGTATTTGAATAAAAATTCTATTTCACTAAATATTATTGTTCATTATTATTTTTATTTTATCTGTAATTATTTTAATAGTACACAGCACGCACCCCGATTGTCCCGCCACAAGTTTTAACGGTGACTCTTTCGGGCTCTTCAAATTTCCCATCAAACAACAGCCTCCAAATATAACAAATTCATATCACACTTAAAAAATAATAATTTAAAACATAATATAACAATTGGTGTCAGAAGTGGGATTTCAATTGAGAAACGATTCATTTCCTTTAATCGGTGTCATCGAATGCAAAGATGATTGTCCACAGGTAGGTGACAACTATTCCATGAATTTCCATCGAAAGTTACTGGTTCGCAGAGTTTATCGTATTTTGCCAGTAGTGTGGCTATTTCTGGTACGTGTTCAATAGTTTTGATTGTTTTGATAGTTGGTGTACTTGTTTGAATCACGCCGATGTCTACTTTCGAAAAGTTTGATGTTGTGTTCCTGCCTGTTTCTTTGTCTGTTTTGTTGTTTTCGACTATTTTCTTGTTTCGGCAGTCCACTATTAAGTTGTAATTTGCTAGGAAGTCGGCTCCGATTATTGACTGTTGTACTTCTGCGATTGTGAATGGCCAATTGTATTTTTTTGAATTTATTGTGAGTGTTATTGTATGTTGGCCAAATGTTTTAATTTTGGAGCCATTGGCAGCGGTTAGTGACTTTTCTGTAGTTTTTGTATTTTTGTATAAGTAGTGTGGTAATAGGGAGATCACGGAACCTGTGTCGATTTAAAAGTCTGGATTTCCCAGATGGGGGCATTTTATATTTTAGGATTCACAATTCCTAATTGTGAACACTAAAATATTAACAAAAATAACTGTACATTACATAACTTCCCCCTTTAAAACCGGAGGTTAACATGAATCAGTAAAAAGTAACGTAGAAAAAATTACATTCAATAACCTTTTTTTTGTATGTTTTATGTTTTTATGTATTTTGTTTCTGTTTATTTGTATCTACAACCACAATAAAATTAAAAAATTTACATTTTCTATAGCGATAATTTAAATTTTCCATATATATATTTGTTTGAATTCTTGCAATTAGATCTTGATTTATACCGTTTTCAATTCTCACACTTTATTTTGAATAATGTAAACGGAAATATTTTATCCAACATAGAAATGTGAGTGTCTAATATACAATTTAAAGGGATATTTCCCTATGAGATCCCTCGAAATTTAATGATATGTAAATTAATTAAAATAATTTTTATAAAAATGTTACAAACATATCAATAAAATACATGAACGAATTTATGGAGGTGAAACAATTTTAGATTAGATTTTTTGTTAAATTATAATTCATTTATAATTTGTTTTACTGTACTAGTTTATTGTAATAATGACAAAGTTATTTTTATTTCATAAGTATTTTCAACTCTCGGCAGTTGTTAGATTTGTTGAACTTCAGTGACAACTTCAAATTGTACATGTTTGGATATGGCATGTTTGGATTGGGCATGTTTGGATTGGAAAGGTTTGAATTAAAAAATTAAAAATCTATCTAAACAAATGTTGATGTTCTCAAATCTCAACTTGATGGTTCATATATAAATGAGAACAAACACTGGTTCAATAAATTTATTTATTTATCACAATTACAAATTTAGAAAAATATATAACAATCACATATATATATATATATATATATATATATATATATATATATATATATATATATATATATATATATATATATATATATATATATATATATATATATATATATATATATATATATATGATTTTGCGCTGCTATTTCTCTAAAAATT